>JAWWEM010024003.1:0-18864 GCA_035582935.1 Ormyrus thymus | reverse complement strand
TACAATACTTTTGTTAAAAAAGAGTTCTTAAAGTATACTTGAAGTATTCCAAAAAAATTCTTTTTGCTTATTGGGTACGGTAGTTGTCTTTCTCAATAATAGTAATAATAACATTTTATTAATTACTCATAACATTTACGAGTCAAAGATAATTGTTGCTTTTCAAGTGCAAAATAAGTTCAGGTGTTTAAACAAAAAGTCGAAAACTCTTACAGGGCTTTGGGATTTTATTTCTCAAGCAACTTTTATTCAGTTATCAGACAAGATAGCATGAATAATCAACTTTTTACGATTGATACCTGGCCCATGAATTTGAGGCTTCTAATTAATCTAATTAACCACCTTCTTACAGTTATTTTATAATTTATTTTAACTATCACGCTTAAAAGCTTTCAGTTGCTTTGTAAGTGTAAAATTGAATGAATCCAATTCCTTAAAACAGAACTTGAGAACTCTTACGTAACTTCTCGGTTACTGATTGTAAAAAGTAATTTTCGTGGCCAAAAATGACAGCAGGACCTTGCAAGCAGTATATTTTTAACTTGACAATTTTATTAACTATTTAAGATAAGGTTTAGCCTAATCTATTTAAGATAAGGTTTAGACCAAATCTACAAATTTGCGGTGAAATAATTTTTGGTAAAACGGTGTAAATGGATGTGAAAAAGGGAGCGATTATCTAGGCATGACCTGCGTTTACAAAATCCGAATGGTTTTTGAAAAATATTTCGAAGTGTTCCACCCACCAAGCAAGTTTGCAGAGGATTATTTGTTGTGAAACTTTCAAGAGAGATTGGGCCAGAGAAACGAGGCGAAACTTATCAGATTAGCCCTTGAGAATAAGGAAAACTATGAAAACTGCTGCCAATGCATTAGCACTTAGATTCTACCTAACTAATTTATCGTTTCAATATTATCACTGAGATTTATTAAAAACAATCGATTTCAATAATATAATTTCAACTATTCTATATTTAATTAATTATTTATTTTTGGATTATTATTTTATTTCTTTATGTCCATTTTAGAATTTAATGAACAGCAAATAAAATTGGTAGGGTAGGGGGAACTTTCCGCACGGGAATGATGCATGGGAAGCCGAACTTTCGGCACGCCGTTAGGAAAAAATATTCATAATCATAAAACTACGACTGTCCTATGTGATATATACATAATAACGATTCCATGCATAATTTAAAATCGTTATAAAGCAACAACTAGTACATGAATTTAAAAAAATTCTTTTTAATTTTGAAAATTTAGTAGAAGACAAAAAAATAAGCTGTTGATCAATAAAAAAGACTAACTATTCAATAAGATACAGCTACTCAAAAAAAAAAATAAATAAATAAATCAATAAAGAAGTAAAATTTAATATCTTTTGAACTAATAAGTTTTATAAGCGGAAAAACTATACAGTACAGTACTATACAGTTCTAATGATACAAAAGATCTACCTTTTCCCAAAATTTCAAGTTAATTGAAGCTTTTTTACTCCCGTAATCGTTGGACATAGAAAACCAATTTTTTTTCAGTTTTCAGCTTTTTACTCAAAAACTAGTTGAGAAAATGGCTTAAAATTTTAAGATATTATAGCTATATATATTCTTTATTACCAAAAATTAATTTAAGAGTTATAAGCTTTTAAAAAATCAAGTTTTTGTTAAAAACAATAGAACCTTTACAGCTAGAGTAATTTTTTTCTGACATTATACGTATTTTTATACTCTTTAAAATGCTTCTTATTCGATTAAAATATCTCAATCCTATCATTAAAAAGAATTAGAATTAAATTTTTCAAAAATCGAAAATTTGCGATAAAACAAAAACAAACAAAACAAATAAGCTAAAAAAAAGATTTTTTGCTACCATCACAAAAAAAGCAAAAAAAAATGAGCCGTGAACGATGAAAATCTGTTCAGTAGAAGCTGAGATCCAGGCGTATACATACACACATATACACATACATCCATACAGATACTTTTCAAAAGATGCTTTCGGATATTATCGCAATTGGAATTACAATGCCTATACTGAGTCAAGTTTTGTATGCCTGAAGCGTTAGATGTTGGAACAAAACTCGCTTGGTTTTGTAAATGGGAAGAGAAACCTGGAAGTTTCTGAAGGATTGGTGCTTTGCTCTGCAGAGGGTATCTCGTCATAGAAATTGGGGTTGGCTTTAAAATTGCATAGGGCTCTTTCATCCTTTTACACGTTTCATAGTAATTGTCGGAATGGAGGAGCCACAGGCTTAGGATTGAAAACATCCAAGGTCGAGGGGGCAAACTTTTCCAAGTGCCATAAGAATGGCAGAGATAGGGTAGTCGTATTTGACCGGGAAGAGGAATAGTTACGTGGAAAATTTTCAAACGATAAATACTTCAGTAAATCTGAAAAGATAAAGGTAGTTTTTGGTAGTTATTTATTGTACAATTGTTATTACTCGTTACGTGCTGTTAAGAAAGGTCTATTATTTTTGTTTTTGTTTGGAATTTAGCGAAGAGCGCGTTAATTAATTTATGTATTGAAAAGCGAGCGAATTTATTGTTTTTTATGTTAGCACTAATTAGGCAAAATTAGTGATATTATTGTGAGAACAATATTGGAAATTCGGTCAGCGATAGTAAGTAAACTTAAAATTTCTTTTGCTTTCTCGTAGAGAAAGCTTTGGAAGGACAACATTTTTCGGTTCTCATATTTTGACGTACAAGATTGGTTCAGAGAGTCCAAAAAAATAGTTGCTAACAAATGTACGTACGTAAATATGTATAGATGTAAACACGTTTTTGCCGGATGTGAGGACTATATAGAAATGTAAATTCCTGGTTTTGACGACATTTTCCGGTTGTGGCAATAGTCGTCAGAAGCTAAAGGTCCTTTTTACCGGCTATGACGATAATTAAGGGTGTTTCACACCTATAAGGGGAAATTATTTCTTTAGTAATTTTCTTCTGAAAACGGGGGAAATTGAATTTCCACGCATGAAGATTGGTCATTGGGTATTTGGGTTATTTTTAAATACTCTCCGGTAGCTACGCACGCGAATTACCAATTTCCTTCCAATTTCTTTTCTGGATAGTGGAAATACGATCTTCAAATAATCGTCACAACCGGTATTTTACATTTTTATATATGTATGTACGTACGTATATATTCACGTACTTCCCTTTTAATTACTTTTAAACGATGCCGTGTATTCGCTTCAAATTTCGCACACAAGTTTCATTTATTTTTTATGAGCCTGTTTAAAAATTTCAAGTAATTTTATAGATTAGTTTCGATTTCATGGCTATTTAAGTGATTTATGAAACTTCGAAATTTTTAATTTTGTACTTTGCCAGGAAATATTAATATTTTTGTTGTATTTTTTTCTTTTTAGTTGTATTTTATGTTAACTTTAATAAAAAAACATGTTATTAAGATATTTGTAGTTATTTAGTGAAGATTTTTATATTACTATTTTACACATTAAATTGAAGAAATAGTTGAATTAAAACTTTATTTTTTGATACAATTTTTGTCATAAACATATATTAAGAATATTTTTGGTAATTTAAAAGAATTTTATCGATTATTTGGATTCTGTTGACATTTTTCAAAATGTCATAAACAGTCGTAGAAAATAGTTCAGGACATCCGATGAACTAATGCACCCCCTTTAGAGGAACGTATTATGGTTTGCCATGTAATGTAGTGAGAAATTCATAGTCTTATAAATGAACTATAAAAGAACTCGGTAGGGTGTTCGGCTTTCGGGACTGAAGGTCGCCAGCATGCTGGCGACCCAAGGTCGTGAGACTTGGCAGAAGTGTAAGATGAGAGAAAAGAAGGACAGAACGAAACATTTAAAAGCATACGTTTGCGATTGTTCATTTCTGTATTGAATCAAGTAGAAAATAAAGAAAATTTCAAAGTCTTTATTCTAAACTTTCTCTAATTCTCTCCTGCAATTCTGGTTTTTAATATTTTACCACAATTTTTTATACAAACCATTCAGCAGCAGAAAAAACGAAAGCTCTGAGCCGACTTATGGTCAATACGAACGAATCGAGTTAAAACATATATGGACTTCTAATGAGCGTTACTTAATTGATTTTATTCTACGGAATTGAGCTGTCGGTTAACTCAATAAAAGTTAGGAAGCGCGCGACGCCATGAAAAGTCTTCAGAGTGTGGATGCGTTGAGATTTGCTCGCGGCCGAACGAAAGTAACTCGAACTGTAGTAGATAAAATAAATTACAAACGAACAAGAACGATGGACAAAAAGACTAATAATCAAAATCGGACTGTAGAAGAAGATAAAGTACGGTGAGGTGGATTTCTGTTTGACTCAATTTCTCTCTGGACATTTGTATTTTCGCAAGTACTTTTGCAGGATAAAGAGGGTGAGCTCGGCAGAATGCTAATACTGTGGATGGGCTGTTATAGAATTTTTTTTAAAAAATATTTTAAGTAAGTTTCTTTATCTCGTGATAAATGTTCTTTGCCATTGGCATAATAATGTTTAGCTGTTCCATATATGTTAAAATCCATCAATATGTTCAAATCATGGATTGTATAAGATTGTACTATATTTTTAACTTTTAGGTAAATTCTGGTTTACTTTAGTTAGGCAATATTAAATCATGTCCAGCTTAATTACAGTTACTTCCTGTCCACTTTTGATCACCTTTGATCAATTCTCGTCCTTTAAAGTTACAATTTTATTACATTTCACAAAAGAATAAATAAAAATAAAAAGATAAAATATATAGAATAGGAAAGAAAGGATAAAATAGGATATTGAATTTTGAACAAATGTTTGTAGTGTTATAAGTTTTGTAGTAAATGGAATCTTATAATTCTGAGGATTTTTAATATACGGCCAATCATTATTATTTGATCAAGACTATAGATAAAACTCCTTGGTAGAAAATAAAGTAGTCCTGCTGGTTAAAATATTAAGCACTCTCTAATTTTTTTAAACTAATTATTAGATTTATATTTTCTAATTTCTGGCTAAGCATCTGTTAGTGAGTAGTGCGGTAGTGCTAAAGGCTGAAGCTACCCTCTATAGGTAAAATTAACCTCTTAAAAATTATTTTTTTTTACTTTTCGAACTATTTTTTTAAATAATAAAAACTTATTTATTAATTTATTAATTATTTATTTAAAATTGGCCACTAAATAGAAATCAGCCATCTTCTGGTTCAAAAGCGTGACGAAAATAAGCAATTATTAGCTAGCGAATAGCCAAAAATAAATCAGAAATCGTATTTCTGGCCATTCTTTAGCTAAAAACTGCTTAAGATTTCTACCAGGATTTTTAATTTTATTATCAAATAAAATAATAAAAAATTAATAAAATAGAAATGATAATAATAATAATAAAATATTTAATTAGAGAAATATTTTCATTCTTTATAAATATAATGAAATCATTATTTATATTTAATCAAAAATTTTTTATAGGTCGGCATCATAGGAAGGAATCAGGCGGTGGAAGATGTAGCGTATGTGTTATTTTCGATATTTAATGTGATATGGGCGACCGTCTATTTGGAAACATGGAAAAGAAGGGGTGCTGAACTTGCTTATAGATGGGGAACTCTCGATCAAAGAGATGATTTACTGATTGAACCGAGGCCACTTTTTACGGTAATTACTACCGTAAAGTATCTATTAATATAATGAGAAAATTTTAAAGCTGATAAATTTCATCTTTAATCATTAAAATTTAATTTTATAACTAATGAAGTCTACTTACAACGATAACTATATATAAAGATAACTATTTCAAAAAACTTTCTCAGTGAATTGAAGAAATATACAAAAAATACCATTTTTTTTCTTCCCATAAAAAAAATTGATAAATACAATAAAAGTTACAATTTAAAATGTATGGATAATTTGTAAAATGCTCGATTAGCATAAAATTATACCTAATGTTATACGTAGAATTATTTTATTTATAAAAATACAGTCTCATATTGTTTTAAAAATAAAAATGTTTGTAAAAATAATGATACAATAAATAATAAACTTAAAAAGCATAAAGAACGAAATTTATTGAATTTTACTGTTAATATATTCTTAAATATAAAATATAATTTGTCTTGATAAATGTAAAAAATATGATTTATAAAGAATACGAATTTCCTTTTTAGGGAACCTTAGAAATTTCGCCAGTAACTGGAAGGCTGGAACCAACGTTTCCTAGGTGGAAAAGAAACGTATTTCGTTATTTTGCTAGCGTACCTGTAGTGGCAATTTGTTTATTTTTCGTTTTTATAGTTATGATTCTCAGTTTCCAAATTCAGGTAAGATCATCACTTACATTAAAGTTGGGAATTTAAAAAATTCTTATTTGCATGTACTTTAATAAAGGACTGGTGGGACGCGCAACTAGAGACCGCCGGTTATGGATTTTGGCTAAGTTATGTACCCAAGGTACTGCTCGCTGTTGTTATCGCACTGATGGATGAGGCTTATTTTAAAGTTGCAGTCTGTCTCAACGATATGGGTGTGTAATAATTAAAAGATTTATTTATTCTTCAATTGTTTTGACACTGATAATCTTTCACCCCAAACTCATTTTTCATTGTGCACAAATACACAAATTTAATGCACACGTTAATACAGTTTTTGACTAATTCAAGTATAGCATTACTAGCAAGGTATTAAAAATTAACTTTATCAGTTGGACTTATAGTAGTTGCAATTTAGATTTAAAAATGCTTTGCCAGGCAATCGGAACACATCAAACGTTGAAACTACATTTTCTTAATTTCTAGTAATATACCGTAATCAAAAACTAATGTATAACATTATTATTTCCGCAAAAAATGTATAATCAAGAGCACATGTAAAAAAGTTGCACGAAAAAAACATTGGAAGCGTTCAATTATACTAATTTCAGGGTAATCAAAGATTTGGAAAATATAGAAATAGGAACTTACTTCTATTTTAAGCGTTTTGAGTCGACCATTAAGAATTTTGAATTTTGAATTGCAATTTGTTTAAAGTCCAGATGAACATTGGAAATTTTAAATTAGTATTTTCAGTTATTGTAACGAAGTATAAAATACGTAAAACGTTGTCAATTAATTGAATTCTCTTAGCGATTCGGCATACACGATCATCGGAGTTCTGTCTTATAACAAGCTGTTCATATTTTCCTATATATCTTCCCTCAATATATACACTAAGGTGCCTAAGTAAATTAACCTTATGACGATGATTCCTCTAATGGTCGTATCCGCGTGATCGCAATATTATTCTTGCCCCGGACCAACTTCCGGTTCTTTGTCGTGAAATCCCTCGAAATTTGACTTAGCTGTGGGCACTTATGTCAGATGACTCCTTTCTGCTGTTCCAGGCAATGCTTTCCCACGTGTCCTGTTTTACCACAGTTAAAGCCCATGATTAGCAACCGCTATTAGCCTTTCTTTTCCACTGACGTCGAGAACCTGTTCGAAGTTTCGCCATTTCACTGCTTGCTATTGTGCAGTGCGTCCTCACTGTCTCGTAGAGCTAGAACTTTCTTCAGCTCCTCAAAGTTTTTGCAGCTGAACAGCGATAGTTTCTATAGCCCTTCTCCTGGAAAACCGTAGAGAAGGTACTTCAGCATCAGCTTCTCCGGTACGTTTCCTTGCTTGCTGATGGTCCCTATATAGAACACATACTAGTGAAACAATTTATCACGCTCTGGCTTTCCTTTCTCGAGCACACGGTGCTCTAAACTTCGCTTCATTTACGCCTATGTGAGAATCTTCCATTAAGTCACCATCCACATGTGAATCGAAGTGCTCATTGAGTATCTTTTTCTTGGTCAAAAAAACTTGCCTATAGCATTCGTCTCATTTTCAAAAAATACTTTCAAATGGTGACCTTAACCCTCATGACTTGCTGATGGCGGCGGTTGCCGCGCCGTTGCTGATTCGATGGTAAACCAGGGAAGTTGATTTAGCTGCGAACTCACAAGTGGCCACCTTTGTTGTGTTCATGGTCTGATCGCTGGTCTACGGTGAAATTTTTTAGCACGTTAGGGAAGTGACGGTATAGTTTTCTTACTATGTGTGGTGTACTTGCAAAGTTTAATAATAATCTGCTTTCTTAATTTGATTTCAAAACTTGTCTAGGCTTATCAAAAAATTCTGGAAGAATGAAAATTTCTTCTTTTAGTTACTACAAGAAATTCAGCCTCATTAATGACATACATATGTTACAAAAAAAAAAAAAAAAATATTAGCGTTTAATTCAGAATCTTTTTTACAATATTTTTTTCTTCTGAAAATAGGTTAAAAATAAAGTGTGCAGTATAAATTTTAATCGAGTCAAAACGTTTAATTAGAAGTTGGTTCTAACTCAATTATTTCTCTACTTATAGTTTAACCTATCAAAAAGCGCTTAATCTTACTGTCTCAAAATTAGGAAATATTGTAAATAAATGTAAAGTTACTTTTTCAAAGAAAGAAGTTTAATTTTACTAAACAACATTTTTATGCATATTTAGTATTAAGGGGGTGCCGAATACCGACTGAGCTGATGTCATTGTACGCGTCAAAATACTCTCGAATACATGGGCTTACATGAGCGTCTCTGACGGTCAAAACATCAGCTTTCACGGTCTTCGACACCCCCTTAACGGGATGCCAAAGACAATATTTACCGACCGAGCGTCCTCGTAAGAAAATCGATTATAAAAAAATTAATACTAAATAGTTTGCTATAAAAATGTATGCATTCCGTAGCTTTTATAATTACAAAAATCTATGCGCAATTTCAAAGAGATATTTCAACTTATGTCTAAATGGGAGTGTTTCAAAGAATTTAGAATGATATGTAGGGATCGTGCTTTTGAAAAATTATTTGTAACACTCTCATGTGCACGTAACTTGAAATACCCCTTTGAAACTGCTCACAGACTTTTGTAATTATAAAAACCAGGAACTGAATACATTTTTATAGCAAACTATTGACTAGTTATTTTTTTATAAATGATTTTCTTACGAGGACGCTCGGTCGGTAGATCTTGCCTTTGGCATCCCCTTAAACTACTTTTAGAAATGAAATCGAATATTTTACTATTATTTCACGAATAGCTATATGTAGATAAGTAAAAAAGGGATGAATTTTGTTCTTGTTATAAGAAAATACAAAATTCAATCATTCCATGTAATATTTTTAAATTAAAACAAGTTCTTCCCTTTTTATAATTGACTTAGAAAATATTTTTTATATGTTAGAATATCAAAAATGATCTAAAGTAGAAATAGAATCTATGTTATTTTCGTATGTTGGACGCAGAAAATTATCGCCTTGACACCGAGTACGAGAATCACCTGATCTACAAAGTGGCGCTGGTAATCAAATGACTTTAATCATTTTGTGCCAATAACGTATAACATTTACTATTACAACAACATTTAGAAACGAAATGTAATATTTTTTATGATATATTTTTGTATTGAGAAAAACTAGTACGTTTTTTGAATCATTATTTATGAAACCCATAAATGTTCTGCATGATAACAATTTATAATACGTTGAAGTATGACATCGTTAAAGGTGTCCTCTTCCAAAATACTAGTAAAATTCAACGTATTATTTTCTTTTTTGCGGTTACACGTATGCAATTTTTCAGTATTTTACTTTTACTTGATTTAAACATGTGACAGGATAGTCTACTAATTTTAAAAATACTAATTTTAAAAATAAAATGTTAATCCTTTTATTTTAAGTATTTTAATTTAATTTCAATTTTTTAGTGTTAAATATTTATGAAAATTTAAATTTAGCGCATGTAGCAAATTCTCGCGCCTATTGCTTACTAACCAATCAAAATCAGTCTTTAAAGGGTTCACAACATCCGGCCATCATTTTTTAAAGAGAGGATCTGTGAAAAATATAAAAAATAAATAATATATACGTTTAAATATTATGATAAAAAATAAAAAAATAAGACAAGGTTTCGTTCTTTTTTGGTTCTTCAATGAAGAAAGCTAGCTTAAAAAATAGGAATTGAACTATCAAGGAATTGTTCTCAATTTATTGAATTTTAAACACACTAAATCGAAAAATTTTATTGCGTACAATGCTTGAGTATCGAATAAAATACAAAAAGTTTAAGGTAGGAAGATTGAAATCCATCAATTTTGTTGAATCGCTGGGCTTTGTGGTTGAAACTAACGGACTCTAGACAAATGAATAATTAAGGTGGCTCCAGCGTTGGGCATCGTACCAAGCAGGGGCCCCATGGGTGCCTTAGTTAATAGCTATAGTTTTTCAATAATTAAAGCTTTATATTTAAATCTATATAAGTGAAAATGATTAATGCATGCATTAGTTGCGAATAATATTACATAAATAAAAAAAATAAAAAAACGGGCATGTGCAGAAAGTATTGCTACATGAGGCAAAAAGTAAATATTCACACTTTGTAAGCTATTTACTTTCCAAATTGCATGTTTACCTATACTTTTCTTTACATCATTAGAATCCGGGTTTCAAATCCTATAACCACCTACTTTTATATTAAAAACCCATTTTTTATTATGTAGAACTAGCGATTTTTCTTTTAATTTTGATGAGATTTCTATAATCTATGGGTTAAGAATGTGCATTTTGCAATGCAATTTTCTCGTTTATTTGCATGTTGACCCCACTTTTTTGTTACGGGAATCGAAAGATGAAGGCTTTAACTATATTTTTGTCTAAGTTTCATCTTAATCTATATTTTTAAGCTAAGTCGCTGGAGCCACCTTAAGTAACAAATTTTATTACAGCCTACGTTTCAGAAGTAATGTGACTTCCATCTTCAGAGCTACAGAAATAAACCGTAGAAATATTAATTTATTAATTGATAGAGTGTATACGTATGTAATTTTTTTATTAAGATTAGTTACAAAATCAAAATCAAATGACAGCAAAATCTTAAAATCTTAAAATGGCTATTTTTTTTCATCGAAAGAACCAAAAGAGTGAAATCTTGGCTTTTTGATAAAAAATTGAATATATATTATTATCATAAAAGTAACGTAAATGTATTATTTATTTAATGGTATTTCTCACAGCTAACTGAAAAGAAGTATTTTAAAAGGTGTAATACCGCGTTAAATCAAATAAAAATGTAACTTTTGTAAAAATAAATTAATTTCAAACTTTAGTAATTCATATAAATTTAACCCCGTAATTGTCAAAGTTAAAATGAAAGAATCTTTGACGTAAAAAATTGAAAATTCTATAAGAGTAATGTTTTGTCAATTAAGAGGTTAAAAAGAAAGTTCAAAATAAAACTTATCAATAAGTTATTTATTCCATTTAAATAGATTATTTTTGTTAAAGACAATGATCTTCAGTGACAAAGTTGTATTCCAGAATTACTTGTAATAAGTTCACTGTAACAACGCGGTTTCGAAATAGTACAGATACGAATCACTACTTATTGAAACCGAACCAGTAGGAAAGTTGCGTTAAATTCGGGTGTAAAAACAATTCAGAATAAAAATAAATGGTATAAACAAGAACATTATTAGACATTAAAGGTGAAATTAATTTTACATCGAAGAAAAGTTTGATTTTGTTTCATTATTGTTTAATTATTTACGTATAATAATGCGTAGCCAGAAACAGTGTTAGATAAGTAGTCCTGATTTTTTCCAGAATTTTTCGCCACCTACTTTTGCTAGGAAATGCATTTGAAAATCGTGCAGGACTGCAACTACAAAATTTTAAAAAAAAAAGTTACATTCGAATTAGCCTCTTTTTGAATCGGCTCGCGAGATAGCCCCTTTTCGAAATGGCTTCTAAGATAGCCCGTTCTTGAAGCGGCTTCCGAATTAGCCCCTTCTCGAAACTTCTGAGATAGGCCGTTCTTCCAACAAGGTGTCCAAATAGTGCCAAAGTTTCAATTTTACTTATTTTTCATAATTTTAATAGGTTGTCAGAAATAAATAACGAAAGTTATAGCAAAATGTATGTGCGTATGTTTGTGTGTGTGTGACTGTACGGGTAATGCAAGATTTCCCATATTTACCCTAAAGCGCACACACACACGCATACACGCATATTGGTATATCTATTCTTATGTTCGTATAAACGCTGTTGGTTTTCCAACTTTTGACCCTCCATTTCTGGAGACTTTTGTTCAAGCCAAGAACTAAAACATTCTGCATTTTCAGTTAATTCGAAGGGACTCCGGAATACCCCGAATACCATAAGATTAGTGCCTGGTCCTTTGTCCAGGCGCGCTTACGCAAAAACAAGAAGAGGGCGCAAGTGCAGGGCGCTAATGCACATATAATTATCAATTTTAAACTCAATTAGGCTCATTTTATTCGTTTAAGTATTTCCTATCGATTGACTAACTTTATAATTGATAAAAAGCTTTTTATAACATATTATTTCAAGTGAAGCGTTCCTTAAACTAGAAATTCTTATTTAAAAGATACGTTAGTTGTTAATAATATTTTACAAAAAATACTTTTTCGATTTTGAAGTTAGTGAATCGATAGGAAATACTTAAACGAATAAAATGAGCCTAATTGAGTTTAAAATAAGTAAAATTTGAAACTGGCACTATTTGAAGTGATTTTAAAGAAAGCCTTACAATATCTGATTTGAAAACCGAGAATACTTGGGCTATTTTTATATAATTTCATTTTTATACGGTTTACAGTATTCAGTTAAGTATCTTTTATGTGTCCACTAAGCAAAAGTTAACAAAAATATTTAATGAGAGGTATTACTAATGATTTACATCTCGACTGACTTTTGACACCGATTTCACGATACGTGTAACTTTACAGCACTATTTAACTCTGCTTTACTCCAAAAAACCTGAAAAAATTCAAGGATATACGAAACAAAAGAACTAGCTTCCATGAATTTCTTCAGATGTTTTGAAGTGAAATTGCTTTTCATGGTAAATTTTTTAATGAAAAAAATGTTCTCTACAATTATAGACGTCCCTTGGCAGCTCGGAGTCTGAAAATTTGCGAAAGGGGTTTTCAAACATTTACTTTATAATGGTCAATTTAAAATAAGAATCCAGGTCAGGGCACTTTTGACTACCTTATTGGGCTAAGCCCTTTATTACTAGAATAAATCAATTTTTAATTTTATTAAATAATTGCTTATTTGTTACACAAAATTGGAAAAACAATGATAAAAGTAAATAGGGAAAAAAAACCTGATGATTTATTACACGCATTTTTAGAATACGTCTTGGTCACAAGGAGATGTTGAAATGTTTTTGATAGCCTGGATACTGTCTATCAACAAAAAGAAAAATGAACAATCATTTTATATTTTTTTCAACGATTTTACTAAAATAAATCAAGAAATATTAAATTTCTAAAAGATTAAAGTATAAAAATTAAAATTAAAATTAAAATTAAATTTAAATAAAATTTTTTTTTATGTTTTTAGAATTATAAATAGCCAATAATTATGATAAAAAAATACCTTCCATTTTCTTAAAGAATGTAATTATTTAATACAATATTTTTAAGAGTAGATTTTATGAAATCTCATTAATTCAAATAAAAAGAATATTATTCAAAGAAAGATTTTAGCCGGTTTAGAAAGTATTTTATACTCAAGACGTTTTTGGGTAAAAATCAGAGTCTTTCACCATGTTGCAGTCCCTAGATCAATAACAACAGCAACAATAATAATATTTTATAGAATAATAATTATAATATTAATCATAATAATAATCGACGAGGGACGGTAACCTGCGGCAGCTAGACCTTAAGTAATGTGTAACCCTATTGAAAATATTGACGTGATTAATGCTTAGTTCGTGTTTTATTGCATATAAAAGTACATGAGTTTTTACATATAAATCACGTGATAAATCGCATGTCGAATAATATGCTTTCCTCGAACCAATTCTGCATGTGATTTCGCACGTGATTTATCATATCAAAAACAAGAATTTGCCGAACCACGCTTTTTTTATGATGTAAGTGAGAAAGTTTTCTTACTTATTGGCTTTGGTATTTTGAGATTTTAAAATAAGTTTTTATACTTCACTAGTATTTGCTAAAAAAATTTCAGGTAGCAGTATTAGTCATTCGATAAACAAGAACTATTAAAAAAGAATATACATTAAAAAAAATTTTTTGGTCAGATCCTAATTCTGTTTTCATGAAAAAGTAACATACAATTGTATACAATTGTATACAATGTTTTGATTATAAGAAAGGAAAAATGAATTTTTAGATTTTTAACACTTTTCGTCTTTTTTAATATTTAGCGTTCCGTATTTCGCTAAAAAAAAATGTTTTCGTGTTGTTCGTCGGGAAAAAGTAGAATAGTTAAGTTTTCTGTTAAGCAAACGTGACTCCTATTATAAATAGATACATAATTTCAAACCCGATATTTCCATTCCGTAAAACTTGATTTTTTCTGAACCCGAAGCTATGCAAAATGGACTTTTACGCTCTGAAAGACCATTCATATAGTACATTATGCACCTAGGAAGCGAAAGTAAAGAATGTCTCAGATCGCACGAATTTATTGGCCGAGGCGAAGTCGAGTTTATAATGAAAATAGGACAAAAGATATGTCACTTTTGTGGTAAAAAAATAATTTTCGAAAAATATAGGGATTGTAACTTACTGGAAAGTTGTCTGATTTTCGCCACAAATCGACTTGGATTTAAAATTATATTAAGAAGACATTACACCACTAAAAGAGTGAACAATTTAAGTAGGATATGCATATAAGAAAATTAGAATATTTATTTTTAAAATTTATAATTAAAACGAAAAAATGTGACGTTTTTCATAAAACTATACTAATTATTTAATTTATATGATTTATATTATATTTCTTTAGTGTATGCATTATGTAGATGATGAGCATATACTTTTCTAATTTAGATGTATTTTTGTTAAATTTAAATTATATTAATAATTGTATTTATTCCCCTGGTAGAAATCAGAACTGCACTATAGCGCATACGTAGTAAAGTTACTCAAAAGTACTTACGGAGGTTTATCGGCCAAATATTTTTTTTGGAAAAGAATTTGTGCAATATTTTGCAATGGTATAACAGCTTGAGAGAAAATATATTTCAAAGGATGATATTTTATAGAATTAGAATATTTCGTGCTGAAATTGTAACGTCGAATGCAAATATTGATAATTTGCTAGAACAAAATCTGGACTCACCCTAAAAATTCTTTAACTGACAACTATCACTTTCTCTCTCTATCTATCTTCCACCCGGCGCTACCTGGTGCTATGTCATCGAGAAATCGGTGTTGTCATTGTCGCCGTCACTCTCTCGATTAATTCGGGCGGCTTCTCGTCCTGTCGTGCTGGCTCCAATAAAAAGTTGACTCGTTCTCTAGGTCTCATTCTCTAACTCTCTCTCACTCCCGTACTAGCTTTGCTTTTTGTTCCTCGTAACTCTTTGCATTCGGCTTTGATTTATATCTGTCATGCCTAGACCAACTGACGAATCTGTCAGTTGCCGGGATGCCGTAGCAACAACCATCTGATGCTTTCTGCGATCGGTAATCGCACGCGAAATCAATCAAATCAATCAATCCCGCATGCGCCAGCTGATTCTCTCACGTTTACTCATTCATTTCGATCATGCCTTTGGCGTTAATAAGTTATATGAGACTCTAATAAGGCCATGCAAAAATCCGCAAGTCCTTTTTTCCTAAGTATTCGCACGTACGCTTGCAAGTTTATCGTATTGCATAATTTATTACTTTTCTTATGCCGCACGTAACAAGATCTCTATTTCTGTCTCCCACTTTCATTTTCTTTCTTGCTATCTTGGCTTGCCGCGTGACTATAGCCTGATTCGCTGTCACGTGCATCAAGTGACACTAACACCGCCATAAATGACTCATGATGAATGTACATAACGTGATGAACGTATAACATGATGATTAATGATGAATGTATACGTAATTATAATACTTATACCTACGCTTGAAAACTCCAATTTTTACATAGTGAATCGGGATTCAATACTACAATACTTTCGAACGTATCACCGATATTATATTGATACCTTCGGAAAATCGATAATTCCGATTTTTGCGATTGCTCGAATACGCGTGCATACATTATAATAATTTTCCTGGATAAGTTCGAGTATACCAACTCTCTCATGCTCGGAATTGTGCTCCAGTAGGAGTTGATGTTGGTCCTCGTATGCATTCAAGAATGTTTAATCTAATCGTTACACTTTGTCGTGATTTTATTTTCGCTATTGCGTCACCTAAGTTCAACTTGCGATCTCAACTTATTAAGCTTCCGCAGGATGGACTTTATAACCTTGTCCATTTTTTACGAGGTTAAATGAATTCGTTTGTTAGGTTATGCTTTATTACATCGCAAGCTATTAAATAATGACGCAACGAAGCGCGCGCGCAAGTACAATTCGCAGGACGCTGGACGATTAAATTAACTCGTCGACAACTAATATTAATAATTAAATATCGAACGGAGTAGATACTTCTGTTAATGAACTCGTTTACCACTAACCACTAAACGACCACCGAAAAGGTCGTGGGCGATTTAACCTTTGGTGGTTACAAACGCCTAGTTGATTTTTTATAAAGTAAAACAATTAGTTTGAGCAAGAAAAAACTGATTCTTTATAATAAGAAAATATGTGTAGGCAACCTATCGGCTTGAACGACAAAAACGCGAGCCACTGCCTACCGATCGTTTCACAAATATTGCACTCATTTTGTTATCCCAAAAACATGACCGATGATTACAAACTTTACGCTTGTGACTGAACGTACATTTAAATACCAGTGTTTTTACGTGAAAGGATACGTCTCAAGTGCAAGAATATCTCTTTATCTACTGAAAAAATGCATTATTACACCGGCGCGATCGCATTTAAGTGAAAATGCTCTTGGTGAGTCGCTCAAGTCCATTGTATACAATGTTGGATGAGTTCTGGGACGGATTACATTGAGTGGAAATTGAAATTGATATGCGGGTTTTTGAAGTTGGGCGCTTTGTAACGGGGTAAACGATGGAAGTAGAATGCGTACAGAAAAATTGCTTGGAAGGCGTTATAACACATATTTTCACTCAAACTATTAAATCATTGCAAAATATAAAAAGAATTCTTTTTCAAAACGTAAGATTTGGATCAATGAAACTTATTACTTATACATTTAATTATAGCTAAGGATTATTTCGATAAAAACTTAGTACGGAAAATCGCGTACTGCCTAAGTGAAAAGGCCGTCAGTTTAGTTTTATTATTCAATTAAATTAATAAATTTAAACGTAACTACAAAAAAAACTTTTGTATTGTGTATTTTTCTAAATTATTTATTTTGATTGCGGTAATAGGTTATATTTAATATTTTTAACTGCAGGTATCTAGCATTAGCTATTCATATAGCTGTTATGGTAGTTATTTTTTGTAGTTACAGAATGTATAATCTCCTCCACACGCTTTTGCCCGCCTATCGCGTTTAAGATACATATTTCAAAAGTGCTTTTGCTATCACAATACCAAATATTTTTAAGACTTCTAGGAGCGACTTGTAAAGATCTTTATCAACCTCGTACATGAACATAACAGCCTCCTTAAGGGGATGCCAAAGGCAAAATTTACGTAAGAAAATCATTTATAAAAAAATAGCTAGTCAATAGTTTGCTACAAAAATGTATGCAGTCCTTGGTTTTTATAATTACAAAAGTCTGTGGGCAGTTTCAAAGGGGTATTTCAAGTTACGTGCAAATGAGTGTTACAAATAATTTTTAAAATAACAATATCACGATGAAAGAGGTAAGAAAACGTACGAAAACGTACGAAAATGTAAGAAAATGGAGGTTTCACTTTCATTTCGGACAATTTGTACGTTTTCGTACGTTTCCATCTGTTTTGATACGGTTAACATTTCGGTACATTTTTACCAAATGTTTTCAATAGCTGAATCAAAGCAAAAATGGAAATGTACGAAAAGATATGAAAAAGTATGTAAACGTAAATTTTGGTATCTACAAATTTGTATGTTTTTGTACGTTTCCGTACATTTTAGTACGTTTTCTTACGTTTTCTTACCTTTTTATATGTAAAAAAATTAATAATTTTATAAATAAATATTTTAAGGTTAATATTTCAAAAATAAAGTCGTTTTTTGTGATGTTTGGATGTATGGCGTATCCCTCAATTTGTCCGTGCGATAACTCTCGCACGGATGGATATAATGAGCTGGAATTTTGCATGTTTTGAGCATGCTTGAACTTAGAACTGATTAAATTTTGGAGAATTTCTAATAATTTTAAGTATATTTTTAAAGGAGATGTCGGATTAAAAAATTACGGTCACAATACCATGTGTTTTTACGTGATTAAAACATTTTTAAGGTATTTTCGACCATGGAATGCTAGGCTAGCGAGGTATTTGCCATCATAAGAAAGGAAAGGTAACCTAATAACTTATGAAAAATAAAAATTTGAGTTAAATTGAGCCGTGTAGTAAAGTTACACGTATTGTGACGAGCGTGACCGAGCTCCCATATAGCATATATACAGCATATGCATATGTATATATAACATATGACATATATAGTAGCATATACATATATTATTATAAATAGGGGTTTATGACGACCGTGACAAGGAGGAAAGATTATTTCTCTAGTGAGAGTGAGAGATAACTTCCGTTTATGACTACCGGTCGTCATAATTTTTCACGATTGCGAGCGAGATAGTCTTATGGAGAATAACCCGTCGGTCGTCATTGTATTCTATTTACAAATATATATATATATATATATAACATTAGATAAATATCCTTTAGGTATTATTAAGACGGTTGCCATGGCAACGTTTAGTGATTGGTTGTTATGGAAACCGTATTCGACCAATAGTTTTTC
>JAWWEM010023981.1:0-18872 GCA_035582935.1 Ormyrus thymus | reverse complement strand
AAAATACAGTTATAACCGTTTTTTCGAACAACTCCAAAAATTACTATCACAATGCTTCCTAGGAGGAAGCAAAATACCTCTGCAAAATATTGCAGCTTTTCGATCAGATGGATGGAATATATATGATGATGTGTCTTCATAACTTTGTTTCTCAACGAGTTACGCAAAGTAATCCAAATATTATTATTATTAAATGTCCGAGCCATTCAATACACTTATGTGCCGAAAATGCGATGAAACAAATACCAAGTGATATTCCAACATTTTGTACTGCGATTCATACGTTCTTTTGCTGGTCTCCTAAGACATACATTAATGAAATTTCATGTATTTTTAGATACTGAAATTAAGAAAATTTTACGACCATCGAGTACTCGTTTGTTATCGATGAAAGGTTATGTCGCTAGGATAAACCAACAATGGAATGCCCTGCATTTATACATGCGTTTTTGCAAGAAAATATTGAAAGTGCTGGACCAATTTTAATTTTTTTAAATTCCAAAGTAAATGCTTTATGCTATTTCTAAATTTTATTTTACCCAAAAGTAACAATGTTAATAAATTTTTTCAAAAAAGTGACATTGTAATCCATAAAATTGAAAAAGATTTCAATTTATTAATTAAACAAATTTCAAGTTTATTTTTACTTACTAATATTAATTAGTAATAATAATATTAATACGTAATTAATAATAATACAATTAACATAGATCCCCTAAGTGCAGAACAAATTTTAAAAATAGATCGCATAAACTTAGGAAATGAGACGAATATCTTAATTAATACATTTGCCTACTTTTAATGCAGAGCATAAAGCAATTGTTAGAAAAGCGTGTTTAAAATATTTGCAACATTTGTGTCTACAAATTAATCAAACATTTAATAATTTGTTGAGGTAAATGCACAAGATATTAAAAGACTGAATAGAAAAAATAAAATGTCCACTAACGATAACGACAAATGGGTTCCCAGTGAAACAATTCTAATTACCTTCTCTGGTCAAGTGCTTCCCAAGGAGATTTTTATTTTTAAAGTGAGAAGTATTGTGGAACCTTTCATCTCCAGACCTCTGCAATGCTTTAAGTTTCATCATTACGGTCACACAAGGAAAACCTGCAAAGGTAAGGAAAGATGTATTATGTGTGGAGAATTAATTAAATCGTCGCAGATCATGTGCCTAATCATGTGATTATTCATGTAACTTTAACGGACATCGACACTTAAGTAATCATATGATTTGGCACCTGACCAAAATAAAATAAAAAAATGATCTTTTGTATGCTGAATAGATATTGTTTTAAATTTACTAAAAACGTATATTTAGCTAAGATCATGTTTAAAAATAGTAATTTCCGATACGAATGCGAGAAAGTGATGTTATGACCGTGTGATCGTTTTTTCCCGAGCGCAGCGAAGGTAGGATTTAGTCAAATTCTCATTTTCGTAGGTGGCCGGAGAAGGCCAGGCGTTTCGTCTCGGAGTTGACCATTAAGACTCGTCAGTGGGGCTGACGGTGGAATACCCTCTAGCCATCTACCGCCATCTAGCGGTAGCGAGGGTTTTGACGTTCCTCTTTTGATGTTCCTGTATACAAAATGCCTACATTTTAGGCTTAAACCTTTCAGTCATGACTTTTTTAAACCATATAAAAATTTTTTTTTTAAATTTCTTAAATTAGCTCAATTTAGAATGTTTTAAGGAAAAAATTCATTAAAATTCATCTACTGAATTCCGAGAACTGAAGTGTCCTCTGGAGAGGACACGGTGATACCCACTTAAAGTTCGGGACCTTTAGTGAGTCAAGTAATTAGCGAATTAATTCTTGGATAAAATTACATTATAATAAACTTTAAGTATTTGTCCTCTGTAGAGGACAGATGACTGAAAGGGCTAAAATGATATGTGAAAGTACACGCTGCTACAATATGCGTCCTAGATGAAAATGCTAGGCCAAGATAAAATACTATTACAATGCTTCCTCTTTGAAGAAGCAAAATGGGTAGGGGGGTCTTCCATTGATAGAAAATGCTTTATATATAAAGAATTTCGATTTGTGACATTCACTGAACCAATAAATTGAATATATTATTCTGTTAGCAGTTACCGTACAGATAGCTGCAGTGCATATTATTTACACTGATAAATCAATTGCTAGAGTTATAAAAGGTTCTCCATAAGATTAGGATTTTTTATACTGGAAATATGTATTTTAGTAAAAAAAAATCACTAGTAACCTTTTTTATTAAAAATTTTATGTAGAATAAGGATATAAAAAATTTTCAATTTTTATAATTGACGTCCACCATTCTGTGTTCAATATTTTGAATGTATAATTTTTCTATAAAACCCTTAATTAAATTTTATTTTCTGAATTTTTTATTCTCACCCTCCCCCGTTAACGAGCTTTGAAAATTAGTTTCCATATTTTGCTTCCTCCTAGAAGTAGCTTTGTGATAGTAATTTTTGAAGTTGTTTTAAAAATCTGTTATAATTGTATTTTAAGGTGTCGGAAACAAGAAAAAATGGTTTTTGAAAAATGTCTGGATGGATGAATGTGTCCGTGCGTATTTTCGAAAAATTTAATTTTACTTTTTTTAACGATAGGACTGATATATTTGAATTGGACAAAAACCATTTTAAGGTGACCTTTTCTTTTGTGATGGCGGCAAAAAAAATCTTTTTTTGTTTAGCTGATTTGTTTTTATTTTATCGCAAATTTTCGATTTTTGAAAAACTTAATTTTAATTTTTTTTAATGATCGGATTGAAATATTTGAATCGAACAAAGGCCAGTTTAAAGAGCATAAAAATATCTATAATTTCAGAGAAAAAAGTTACCCTAGCTCTTATGGTTCTTTTGTTTTTAATAAAAACGTGTTTTTTTTAAAAAAAGCTTATAATTCTTAAATTAAATTATCAACTACTGTGAACATTTTTTTGGTAATTAAGAATATATATAGCTGTAATTTGTAAAAATTTAAAACCATTTTGTCAATTAGTTTTTGAATAAAAAGTTGAAAACTGAAAAAAATGAACTTTCTATGTCTAACGATTACGGGAGTAAGAAGACTTTAAATTACTTGAAATTTTGAGAAAAGGTATTAATTTACTTGTAATTTTTATTTAATTTTCTTTAAAACGAAGATAGTGTAAAACGATAGCACCAGGTTAAAATCACCTTTTTGCTCTTGTATTGAACATTATTTTTTTATACAACTTGTACAAAGCTTGATTTAGCGCATGCATTTTTGTTCAATAACAAAATTTTTATTTAAATTTTGTTATTAAAATTTTTATTTAAATTTTGTTATTGAAATTTTTATTTAAATTTTGTTGGATGTTCATTAAATTCTAAAATGGACATATAAAAATATAAAAATCAATAATTAATTAAATATAGATTAGTTTAAAATTGTGTTGTTGAAATCGATTGTTTTTAACGAATCTCGGAGATAAAATTGGAACGATAAATTAGTTAGGAGGAATTTAAGTGCCAATGAATTGGCAACGGTTTTTATAATATTTTAAGGTGTAAAGATGCTGTAACGGTCGGCTAGTTCAGCAGTTGCATAAAGTTTGTTAAGAAATCAAAGAGACTATAGGTGAAAAACTGAACTGCTCTCGTCCCTGCGACGTGTCGCTGCTGCAAAAAAGGTTTTCCGGAATCACGCAAAATAAAACAGCAGACGTCTGATGAAAGATACTAAGTTTATTAACATCAAAAAGAAACAATAATATAATAAAGCAGACGCCAGACGGTCAGGGGACAGAGACGGAGAGAGCGGATGAACATCGTCCAGAGCGGGCACTTACAGTTTGTAGCAAAGTGCAGCTAGATCTCCGTGTCTCCTGTGTAGTCAATCGGTCCGTTCAGGAAAAAGCTGAAGCGAACCACGCACGAGTTTCTTGATACACGGAGAAAAATTACCTACTAAAAATTACTATATTGTTTAGCAATGGGAGGGCATACATGTATTGTGAGGAAAATTACTATACTGTATCATAAAATTGAATATACTTATAGTAAAATTTACAAAATTTTTTATTAATTTTTGCTATACGTGTATTAAATTTTAGAATACAGTCTAGTAATTTTCCTCTCAATACAAGTATGTCCTCCCATTCTAAACAATATAGTAATTTTTAGTAGGTAATTTTTCCCCGTGTACAAAAAGGAAAGGAAAGCACCAGGTCGTTCGCAGACAAAGCGGGAGAAATGGTAGCTAACGGCTATCGGTTGCGAAGGCGCGAGCGAATCTGCCCTTTTCGTGTTTCGCTACTTCGCGAAAGCGCTCTCTTCCTCTCTCTTTCGAAGCGCTCTCGTCGTCTTCTCTCTTCAACACCTTGAAAATCTAGAATTAATTAGGAAATGCATACAAATGTATATTATATACAGAATGGCTATACAGAGAGAAGGATGTAACTTTCGATACAAAACAAATAAAGCTCATTTATTTTCTAGAGAAAATTTCTAGAGATGAATCGATATTCGCTTATATAAAGATTAAGAAATATTCATTAATCTCGGAGATTTCTCGTCCTTTTTAAGCTAAACTTGGAATTGTCACGAGCTTGAAATTGAGAAAGCGTGAGAAGACACTAATCTCGGAAAACGTACGATAATAATATGTGTAGGAAGGTTCTTCGTAAGCAACTGCCAAGTCGAGAAATCCGTAGCACGAGTACACTTTGTGGAGCATAACGTTCTTGAGATCGCGCTCCGATTTAACGATCTGAGGTCGATGAGCATCAGTGTTTTCAGATGCGTGCCTGGTCTAAAACGGGTGAAATCTTCCATGCTGGAAGAACGATCGGCGGATTATCGCGAGCAATTTGGATTAGGAAGAATGCAGCTATGGAAATTCCATTGTTATTTACGCCTGTTAACGAGCGATAACGAAATTATGGATTTTTATAAAATTCATTTTATTATTGAATCTCCAGTCTGGATTGTAAAAGTTTCATAACAGCAGTGTTACAAAGATGTTGCGCTAAATGTACACAGCCGTGAAATACTATTGCACGTCCATAAAATGCACAATGTCTGAAAATATCAGGTCTCGTACAATAGATTTACAGTTTCTTCCGAGTGTAAAGTAACAATAGAATAGAAATCGTAGAAAAAAGACAAATTATTCGTTGCCAAACTATGCTTAATGTTCCTTTATTAAAAATAATAACATTTTATTTCGCAATCCCCAAGTTATTAAATAACTTATAGCTTTTTTTGTAGGCTTTAATAGTAGAAATTATTAGTTAGCAAGAGCCGTAACTTGCGGCTCGAACCGAATTACGTTTTATCGATGCGAATAAAGCAAGTACGTTTAGTTTGAATATAATTGAAGTATTTCAAAATTGGATTTCCAAATTGGCTCTAAAAACAAAATAAAATCAGCTCTTTCCTTGAATCTCGGCAGATAGATTTAGATTTTGATTATTTTCGCAGCCAACGGCTCCGCAGCTAAGCGAGGAAAGTGCGTCAAGTTTCCATTAAAATATTCGAAGTAAACAGAAAGCACTTTTCTCACCTCCATCATTAACGAAAACGAAATCTCTTTATCGCACACGAGCAGGCAGGTGGCGCAATTTCCTCCGAGCGCCTACTCAGGCACCCAAATTCAATTAGCATGCCGCGCAGCATTCAATATACCAAAGCGCCGTTTCTCCTGCGGGTAAAAAAGCGAGCAAGCCGGGCGCTTGAACGCTCGCCTTCGCTCTCGCCAATCTGGAGCGAATTTTCAATCCCGAGTGGGTATAACGGCCGCAATTAGCGGGCGCGGCGCGAGAGGCGAAGAAAGTGCCGATTAATTGCTGCGCGCGGAGCAGCGGGGGCCTTGACTAGGTCATGCCTGCGTACGTCTCGTTTGGCTATGCATCGCGGATCTCTCGCGCTCTCCTCCCTATTGTCGTCCGCCGGTGGGAGGATACGCGCGCCTGCGCCGGGCATCCTCCGGTTTTCTTTTCCTAAGCGAGAGCGAATAATGCCTCGTGTGTCCGCGCCTGCTTTTTATCTCCTCTTTCTCTCTTTCTCCGTGGTCCCGCTTTTCGCCGTTCGCCCGTTTTTCCCCACCGACGTATAAAAGAGCGAATGCTCGGCGTGCCGTTCCCGCAATGTGTCGGCATCTCTCGCGCTGAATAGAGCGATTTCCGCGCCTGACTATAGATATATAACCACCCGTGCTGTGCAGGTGCGATCATTCGGCTCGTCTTGCGTTCCTCGAGGAGGCGCGACGGTGACGTCGACGGGCACGATGAATCAATCCGTAAGTGCCGAGCTCCTTTTCTCTGAATTCGCGGAATTCGATCGGGGCGGCTAAGCGGCTGTTTTCGCCGTTTCATTCGGCGCCTCGGCTTTTTCGACTTTTTTTCGCTCGTTACATCGAAGAAAGTAGCAACTGAGTCGTCATGTCGCGATTTTACGACGGGAATCAAGTTCAAATGTATTTTAATTCGTTATCAAAGGCGATTTAAGTGCGGCATGTGACTTTGATATTAATGCTTTGAAGGATAAATGATTTAACGAGTTTGTTAAAATCTGTGAGCTCAGTGGTCAATGAGCTTTCCAATTGACAATTCGTTTTCAACATTTACATAATTATTACGTAGTTTTTTTTCAATAGCTGACTACATAAGTTATCAGGGTATCGTTATTTATTTTTAAAATAATAAACATTTTATTTGAAAAATATTTCCAATTGTTAAATAAAGCAATAATAATTTTGGATTCTCTAAATTCGTTATCCACAAGAAAGGCTAAAATTAATTTTAGAACAATAAATTGCAGGAAAAGAACACTTTTCGTATCAACTACTAGAAAACATTTTATTAGCTATTATCTTCAAAAAGAGTCTTGTAACTCCTAAATTTGATTGTATTCATTCGTAGCGTTCATTATATTCCATAATACTTTGAATTTCTTTGAAATATTATGCAGATTACATAATTATTTTTTTAGCTTTCTCTTATAATAACTGGGACAACTTGCTTTAGAATGTTATTAATTTCAAATTACGACCTGCAGAAATATAAAAAAAAGAAAAAATTATGCAGTTGATTTCGAATTTGCTTTAAGTGTTGCATATTTATATCATTCAAAAATTATTATTTGAAATTTTTCATATAATACCAAGTTTTAGTACAAAATTATTTTTTTTAATTCTGAGTTTTTTTCAGATCATCTATTTGTTCATTTTGGTCATCGCGTATCATTCTTTCTTTACAAATGCGTAAGTATAAGTAACAATTAAAATAATAGAGAAGTTTACT
Organism: Ormyrus thymus; assembly: GCA_035582935.1. Lineage (NCBI taxonomy): Eukaryota > Metazoa > Arthropoda > Insecta > Hymenoptera > Ormyridae > Ormyrus > Ormyrus thymus. The sequence goes on along the minus strand of JAWWEM010023981.1, from coordinate 11,607 downwards.
CTTCTTTCTTTAATTAAGCATATAAATAAAACGAAAAAATATTATGCGTTCTTCGTCCCTGTTAAGAATGTCTTATAGAAACCTATAAAATTGAGTCTATTTAATGGAGAATGGTCTATTATATAGAGCATCTGACCTCGGAATTAGGCGGTTTCATAAGTTTTTATAAATTCTTTTTACTAGGGATGTATTACAACGTGAAGTATCACAACTATAGTTTTTTTATCAAATTTATGTAGTCAAATCATTTATTTCCTTAATTGAAATAGGCTTAGTGTCGTTTTAACACTAAACAATTATTAATTTTACAAATTGTTTGAATAGATTTTCGGTAGTCAGTTTCAGTTCTTACGTTTTTCAGTAGTTAAGTAGTTTTATTCACGTAAATAAATTATTAATGCTGAGAAAACAAAATGTTAATGAATTTAAAATGAGATTTAAAAATAAATAATTTAAAAAATAATTCAAACGGCGAATAATTTTCTCTTAGATCTATTTACATATTCTTCGGAATCACATGCAAGACTCTATTTTTTTTAATCTATCTTTGATGTTTCGATTACGAAATGATTAGAGTTTGTTGTATTATTTAGGTAATCTTTGCTATTACAATGAAAGTCTATAATTCTTCTAACAAATATCAATGTTCTGGAAACTATTAATATTTATTATAAGATTCAAATTTGTTCTGCTAATTAACGCTTCTTCGAAAGCATAAGTGTTATAACTATTTGCATCTTATTAACTTTCCAAGTAACGGAAAATTTGCATTGTCGGATCGTCTCAAAGAAGTACAGTGAAAGGTACAAAACATTATGCATCATTATTTTTGTGGCCTGATGATATACATCTTAAAATATGTAGTTCAAAAATGACTTTTAGCTTTACGATCACGGTGCAGAAAATTACAAACCTAAACGATTCCTTTCACTATGCATATGTGCGTCCGAGCTCTCAATAATTTTCATACAATAATTCTAGAAAATAAAGTGTAACGCTACTTTCTGCTATAAACATCTTCAGGCGCGACTTCGGGACTAAACTAAACGCAATAAAACTCCACGAAAGCAGCACAATTCCACCGCGAAAATTGGCGCAGATCTGGACTGGCGCATAAAATGGAATATGTTTTGCCTCTAAAATTTAGTGCTACAAAATAAGAATTGCAAATATATACTCTAGATATGCATGAATTGCAGGAATGAAATCGGTTAAATGTTTTATTGGATGCATAACTTGGCAGTTAATATTTGCCGTTACATTATCCTATCGTTGTGCTCATCGAACCATGCTCTACTTCGCGTTAAAATTACAAGTAGAAAAAGTAAAAATCATTTATGCGACACATTTTAAAATGCGCGCTGATAATATCTGAATTTTCATTTCTCCATTCATTCCACATTTAAGTTACCTTCAGATTTTGAAAAGAAAATTCCAATGTTATTCCACAAACTTCCTCGAATATTATGAGTCTCAGATAATGAGGACAACGCAGTAAAACATTCGTTTTTTTTTCAGAGAGAAGTTGATAGTGGTGATACCCAGCAGACAAATCAGACGAAGCCCAACAGCTCCACTGCGATCGAACGTACCACAGTCTTACTTAAAACTTTCATCTCCGTATGCTACTTATGGATCAGTAAGGCCTGGAACGACTTTAAACCAGAATAATCAACTGTCCCACGGATTTCCGGATTTCGAACAAACGCCCAACTCGATCAATCATGTCGTTAAGCCGTACGGCAAGGGTAATAATTATGGGGTTTATGCAAGAGGTTACGTACCTTATGACAAATTTAAAGGAGGACTTGTGCCATTGATCAGCCAAAATAGGTAATTATTTTAGAACTTTTTATACGTTATATATAATGTGGAGAAATTTAATTGCAGTCGTTGTCTGTAATGCAATGTAAGAAAATTATAGCAGCTGATTATCGAGAGATACTTTATTATCACTTGAATGTTATGGAACATGTCTTCGTAGAAAATCGATAATGATGAAATTTACGTTTTTAAATCTGTAGAAATTAATTTTTTTATTGCATTTTTTAAAGATTGAATTTATTTTAATTTAAAAATTTTTAATTTATTATTAAAAACAGAATTACGAAAATTTTATTAAACGATACACCTGACGTTTCACAATACGTATACGTACTATGTATGTCTCTATCAATGTATGAAAATATCAAATTAAGAATGAAACTTTAATACATGTTTTATTTCATCTATTTTTAAAAGTGTAAATATGCACAAGATTTTTAAGTATAAATTAAATGAAACGTTTGCAAAAACAGAGTTTGAAAGTTTAATAAAGTAAATTTCTTTTTTTTTCTCTTACTGAAGTATTTTTTGTACTGGTTGTATTTTTAAAGTGAAATTGTTACGTTTTGTGATACTGAAACATTATTGGGTAAAAATTAATAGAAAATTGTTTTTGTAACAAAATATTTTAAAAGGAAGTTTCATTAAAGTTTTGTAATGGCTGTTGTAATTTGATTAAGATATCCACTAGTTTCCTTTTCTTTATTGAGATAGTCATATTCAATTAATATATATTTTCAATTTTTTAATAAAGTAATTGAATAATTGTAAATTTAATTATAATACCTTTAATTCAAAATGAAAAACCTTATTAAGTCTTATTGTAACTACGCTAGTTATTATAAACAGAATTTAGAAGTTTAATTTCTATTTCGCCATTATCGACTTGAATATCTCATCGCCAACGTCTGATAGTTGCGTAGATGAAGTTGTGATTTTTGCAAGTTTTAAAACATCCGTTCGGATATTGCATATTGGCGCTGAACTAACAAATCTATCTAAAGTCATATAGATTACATTTAAAAAAGTAAATCTATCCGAGTTTTGTAACAGTAGGGGGACATTTTTACCGATTAGTTAACGATTTAAAATTTCTTTGAAAAACTTGATTTTTTATAAAAATATCTTTTTTAAAAGTGACATTAAAAATTGTCTTCTTATTTTATTGCAGATATCCTTTAGACCCAACTAGGCTGCGACACCAATTAGGTCCCGCTTATGGGTCTGGTCCGCCAACTGGGGCCTACTATCAGCGACCGGTAGATACCGATTCCTACTTGAACAGCAATAACCCAGCAGCTAGACCACAGATACCGGTAGACCGGCCTCAAGCAACTTTCACAAATCAGCGTCCAGCGATCGGTAGTCAAGATCCGCCGGTCTCGCAGAATTCTCCGCAACCGACCGCTTCCAACAACTACTCAACGAAACTGGGCCCTATTATTGTACAGCCTGCTGGTACCAATCTGCATGTAGACCAAAAACGGCCTGCCGATCTTTCCAAGGAAGGCACGACTGTCATAGGGAAGGTGCCATCCATATCGACCGTTGGTCCCGGTAAGGAAATCGTTATTCGAGACTCTCTTCTCCTGGACGACTACGAAAAGAAGATTGCTGAGTTCGCTAAGGGCTGGCCGAAATTGTCAGCTTTTCCAGGCAGTTTTGAGTCTACTAGTTCTTTCTTTCCTGGTAAGAATATTAGGTTGATATAAGTACTTAATTATATCTTCTTTATTATACAAACTCTTATTCAACACTCGCTCTTCAGTGATAATATTATAGAGATTAATTAGCTTAAATTGTATGAATTGAGAAATTATTGATAAATATCAAAGGTTAATTAATTAATCAAATTGGACAATGTAAGTACCGTTTACGCGTTTGATTTTCGACAGCCTGAAGAAATCGGCTGGTTTGTTTTCTTTTTTACTTTGTCTTCGTCCAATCGATAATTATTCCTCTAATAAACTTGTTTAGTTGATTAAACTGTTTAAATATTTTATTCGTACTTTGTTTTATATTAAACATTGAAAAGTAGTAAAATTTGAATTAAAATTTTTTAAATTAATTTCTTCTAAAACCTACGTTGCTGTAATAAATCATTTGTAGGGTTTTATAGTTTACTGGCCATATGCATGATTCATAAAAATGTAATTTAATTTAATCATTAGCATCATAGAGTAAGGAGTATTGACGCGTAATAAATGGTTGGGTGCTTCGGTACTGGAAAATCATTCCCATCATAAGCGGAAGCAACCGTGTTACTTTATCATAAAGTGCTTTGGGCTCTAAAAATGAATTTCTAGAAAGCGATCATTAAATGATAACAATAAATCATTAAATTAAATGAACCACGTACTTTCGATTGCACTTCCGCCATTATATTAAATTGCTTTTTACGTCTTACATCACCTACACTCGTACGCGTATTTTTTCTTTGAAGCAAAATAATAATTATTTCTTCTCGCAGGATCAACCTTCGAACAATCCCCATCTTTTGGCGTATCGAGAAGCTCCGACTATTTAGATAATTTTCCCAACACAATCGGCAGGCAGGGCTACGCGGTGAAGGAAGAAATCGACGAACCACCGATTGACTTTAGGACCATGCCGATCATCACGTCGCCTCTAGCTTATGCTTATCCAACTCCTACGACTGCCTCTTTATATAACCCTACGTTCGGCTGAATCAGTTTTAATCCCAGGCATGATTTGACCACTATTGTGGCAAGTCTAATATCAAATTATGATTTTAAGATTTAGAAGAGCTTTGGCGTAATTTATTTTTAGTGTGTTACTTTTTTATTATAGTATTATTTAAGAACTATTTAAAAATTATTCAAATTGCTTAAAATGTCGGGTTTAGTAAGAGACTGAGCAGACTTAAATTCTGTCATTTTTAAGCTATTAAAATGTTATTCAGTGCGTTGTAAGGAGGCTCTCGTACTTTTATGGCTATTTTCATTGAGGCTCTCTATTTATTTTTTAATGTTTATTTTAACGATGTTAGTTTTGCGTTTGATTATTTATTCACAGCTGTAAATCTTTTGATTCATTAATCGTGTACGAAGAAAAGCATTTAGAAAAATTTCAATTCTTTTTCATCATAATCTTTTAAAATATGTTACTCTTACTGCATCCACGCGCGAAAAGGAATTCACATTAGATAAAAATCTTACCTGCGGAAAAAATGAACGTGCATTGTAGTCCGAGTACATAACGCAGATCACGGAAGCCATACATCGTCTAACGATCGGCGGCAATTGTTCCCATCCGCCCGGAATAATATTCTTCCCAGGAACGGCGCGATGGATCATCGACCTTCATAAAATAAGGAATTCGAGCGTGATGATCGAAAGTCGTATTATATATCGAGCTTCCAGAGCCTTGAAGATGAAAGTGCTCGAAAACCATTTACTTTCACAACTCAAGAGATGTTATGAATGCGTAAGTTATCGCGGCTTAACTTTTGCTCATTTTTCCTGGGATTAATTGAATACATTATTTTAATGAAAATTAATTGTTTTAAGGTCAATGAGTATGTGTTGCACTGATTTTATTACCCGCGTTATTCTTTTGGCAATAGGAATCAGTAGATGTGCATTATTATTTTATAGTATGATGAAAATATTTTGTAATAATTAGTTTGTACATAAGTCGTTTGGGGTGTATACTCGAAGTAATTAATTTGATTTGATTTTATTCTTACGCCGTGTCAAACTATGGCAGAGATTTTTTATGAGACCTATTTAAATAAAAAGCAGTACTTCGAAGTATAGCGGCATTTTAAGGTTGCAATTTACGTTTTACATTGTAGTTTATGTGAATACTGAACTTTCATTGCGATTGAAACTCGACACTAAACTTACGAGAAATAGTGGAAAAGTTTGAGGAAAGCGAAAGCTTTCGCTTTTTTGATGAAAAACTTCAAGTCGAACCAATGTAAATCTTTGTTATATTCAAAACTTTTCTAATAATTAACAATAAATGTAAAACACTTGCAACATAAATGTAATTCATTTATCGTATTTTCGTAATGTTAAAACTTGTATATTGTTTTTAAATAAAATAAACTTGAAAACAAATGTAAGTGTTTGTTTTATGTATTTGAAAATTTCGATTAATTAATCGCAATTATTGAATTCTGTGTATCAGATTGAATTAAAATAATTACTGAAATTATTTTATAATAAATTAGATTTTTCTTAAAATTTTAATCTAAGAATACAAATAAAATTATTCAATTTTGTGTAATTTTAAATTAGATACGTAATCTAAGAATTATTAAGATTATCTCCAATTACTTAATATGAGTCGCTCTGCAATTATTTTTTACAGGTAAGCATGTTTTGCTTTACTTTTTTCGCGTAATGATGGGTTAAGAAGAACCTTGCACATTTTTACCAATATTCTATGCATAATTATTTCTAATATGAAAGAGAAATTGTTTTTATGTTTGATAAAATATGAAGCATAAAATTATTTTGAGGAAAGTAAAAGACAAACAGGAAAAGAATGACAGCGAATCACAAATCTTCTTCAAAGAAAATAGTTTCGATTTTTTTCAACTTTTGAAAAACTTTAAAGTTATTTGCTTATTTTATTAGCATTATAAATATTTATATTTTTTTTAATAGAAGTTTAAACCAGTCGCAAAAGTATATTTGTTTTGAAAAATTAATAAACGACATGTAATTAGCAGCTAATAGCTTTGAAAAGTGCTTCAGTGAATTCCCCTGCAAAATCGCAAATATTTGCAAACAGCTCTTTAAAACATCTCTCTCAATAACTTTCCTCGTCACTCAGAATAAGACCCTCAAGAATCCCTGACTTCACACAAAAAACTCACCCATCCCGCCAAATGCGCTCCTCTCTCGCGAGAAGAATCCGCGTAAACAAACCGTCTTCTATATACTCGCGCGTCAAAGCACTCATACCCAAGGCAACGTCTCGGCCTGTCCCCCATTAAAAGCAATTAGTCTGGCGCGACGCGCAGCCTTTTCCGAGATCAAGAGCCCCGTCGAGAGACGAAAGAAACTAGGAAGCAGCGGAGAAAAAAGACGCAGAGGTACAGAGAGGCGTCGAATGCCATGGTCACCGGGACTCATCCCCCCGCGATCGCCTCTCCGCTCACTTTCACTGGAAAGTCCCGCGCGAAACTTTCGCCTGCAACGCGAGAGGATCGCTCGCGCCGATTATGCCGGAAGCGGGGACCGCGCCGCGAGCTCTTGTTGTAACATCAATGAGAGATTAACCGGGGTGTGTGTGTGTGCCCGAGAAGGGGGGAGAGGGAGGGAGAAGCTACTTGATTTTGGCGTAACCGCTCGAGCGGAAGCTCTTTTGCTGCGGCTGGCCCCTTTCTTTTTCTACACTTTCGTGCGCAGGTTTGTTTTTTAAGTAGTTTTAACGCGGCTGTTAAAGATTTTTGGAAAGTTGTCGCGGGGTCAACGGACAAACGATTGCCCTTTGTTTTGCTTTATTTGCCGAGGCTGTACTCTTAAAATTTCGTAACGAGTGTAAATCGCGTGAGTAATGTTTCGTAAAAGGCTTATTCGCCGCTTAAATATTCCGTCACAACATTAAATTTAAAAGTGTAAATATGGTTTTCCCATAAGAATGAAATAGCGCGTAAACTATGGAATAATTTCACGCCATCACTTTATTATCGAACTCTAATTGCATAACCGACGTTACGATGTTAATCATAATCAATTGCACTACATTCAAACAAAAATAAATCCGTTCTGGTTCAGTACTTTTGTCTACCTTTGACTACTGACGATTTGGCGTGATAAAATTGACTAGCTAGTATCTCATGATTGATTCAATGAATCTAACAATTAATTTGCATTTGCAGTGCCAAATGAAGCAATTGACTCAACCGTAAATTTGACCACTCCTGCACATAAAACATAATCGCATGCGTGAGATTCACAAAGAAACAGTCCTAGTTTTATGCGTTGTTAAGATCGCGCAACCGCAGTGTAAGCTTTCTCGGCAAGCAATTTGAGTTTAATACGAGAGAAATTTTTATGCCCAAAATTTCAGAGATTTCAAATGAATATTCAATATTTTATACAGTTTTGCGAGCATAAAAAGAGGCAGATATGTGAACTTTCACTCATCATTAAAAAATGATTTACACTTTGTACTCGAATAGTTATTTAAATCTGTTTTATAAAGAACGAAGGTCACTGGGGGGTTTTCTAATTTTTATTTCTAATAAACAAAGTTAAATTATACGTTTAATTTCATACTAATTGGTGTTTAAAGAAATTTAATATTTTTACAAACACTGTGCCCGTAAATACAAAACAAATTTTAAGCAGGAGAAATCAAGGCTATGAATGTGATATTCTAAAGCTTTTAATTTACCCCGAGCCATAAAGAATCTTGTTTTCTGTTCAAAATTATTGAATTTAAAAATCCTCTTGACATCTTAAATAGCAATAAATTTGTGGATATATGCATTCCACAAAGAAAGCACCACTTTATGAAGAGAATATATGAGAAAGTTAACTTCACCACGAATTCCATTCTATCTCCACCTTCGCTGTACAAAATAGCTCATTAATGGTTATACTTAAACATGAATGGCTAATTATTTTAAAATAATTCTACTGAAAACAATAATTTGTGGTACATTCATATGATAATTAAATTGATTATAGATCTTAATTATTATGCTAATTAAATTTATTATAAAAGTAGTTATGCGAGATTTTTTACTTCTATATTTAAGTTTACTTTACTTATTTAATTTATCGTTCGATAAGAGTCCTAAAGACGTAAAATAGAATACTTATCTAATTTAATCTTCAGAATTTCGATTAGGTAGAAATGATACAGATAGAGACGCTTTACCTTCTTTCATGTTGCAGTATTTGCTTAAACATTTGGAAAATTTTAAAAAGTTGCTTTCTGTTTTTCTAGAATGTCAAATGAATTTTCCATTGTAGTACAACTATTAACTAAGTTGCAGATAGAGCATAACGGAATCGCACAACTGGATTTCGGATTAGGTCTGGACGAAAATCTCGCAATACTACAGACGATTCCCACTTCCCGCCGCGCCGTTTTCCCGACCCGACCCGACTGGTTTACCAAAACTAATGCAGGTGTCAGACTTACGACTGAGCCGCACTATTTTTCTATCGTGCCGCGTCAGGCATACGACTGAGCTGCACCACTGACTTTCTTATTATACCGCATCAGGCTACTACTGATGTGCGATTCCGCTAAAAAGTATCGATACCTAAAATGTCGATTCTTAAAAGAATCGTTAGAAGAATTGACGTTATTCATCAGGTGTGGGGGCGCACTGGCCAATTTGAATTTACCGATCCTCGTGTCAAATGAGCATTAGAATTCGACCGTCAGAGAGCTAAATCAAGTTTTGTGCAAGTCGTATCAAAAAATAATGTTCAATACAATAGCAAAAAATAGCTTTTCACACTATCTTCGTTTTGAAGAAAATTAAATAAAAATTTCAAGTAAATTGAATTTTATTTAGTAATTATTAGCCAAAGAAAAGAAATTGCTTCCTCCTAAAGGAAGCATTGTTGGGGTAGTAATTTTTGGAGTTGTTCAAAAAACCTGTTATTATTGATTGTCAGGAACAAGAAAAAATGGTTTTTGAAACCATTGGGCCGGCCGGCTGACCACTCCTGCCGCCAACGGACACCAGGAAGGGACCTCACTTCCTGAGAGTGAGATTCTTATTCACTAAAACCCATAACCCTATTCTCCATAGCTAAGTCACCCCGGAAACCGCCGTTAGGCGGTATCATCTGGACCCACCTAGAGGATAACTCTTCTGGCCACTGGACTTGCTGGCTCGTAGCCTTGTCCCTGTATCTTGGCGCGTATTTCCCGGTGTTTCTACGCGTGGTCATCTTCTATGTCTGAACATTTGCTCTTCTTGTCAAAGTCGTCATTTCCTTTGCGTCATCCTTTCTTTTTTTATTCCTTGTTCCTCTTCTGTTCCACACAGAGTAGATCTTTGAGAACTTCAGCTGCGTAGGAACTTGTTGCCTGCCATGCTGTCTCTGATATAATCATGGATTCTATCAGGTTCTCTGATGTGATTTTCGGTTCAATCTAGCTTCACTCGAAAAATGTTTTTAGAAGATAGAAGGTCGCAGGATACCAGGAAAAAATACCAGTAATCTGTTATTAGAATAGTGTAATATTATTATGCTCTTATTCGTTGTATTGGGTTTTACTTAGATAGAGGAAATCCCAGGGAATCACAACAAGTGATGAAAACAATAAAATTAGGGCGAATCTTATACGATTTATTTAGTTAACTCAACAAAAACCCTATTATAATAAACAGTTGCGGAACGGCGAGTTATCAAATAAGTCACTTTTTTCATAAATCACCGAACAGTCGGTTCCCCTATATTTTTACGATCCGCGATAATAGTGCGGCCTATGAAACAACAACATTGCTTATCTAAGTTTGTGTCTGGTGAAGCGTTGGGCTCAATCCTCTCGGGAGACAACTCCTTTATTCCTATCCCTTCTGAATTGCAGATAAACTGTTGACGAATTCTTTCTTCTCTTGGAGCAGGTCCACCTTGAGTGGAAAATACGTCTTCAATAGTTGGTACTGTGCCGACCGATAGAGGCTTCAGATTCATCGATGTCGGCTGATGGATAGTGGTTTATCGACGGTCCCGAGAGGAAGAGCCCAGAACTCGCTGTTTTGACGCTATTTATACTTGCGCGAACCAAACGATTCTGATTAGAGGGGAGAGGTCGATCGCTTGGTCCCAAAGTTCGGCGACCTCGTGACACTGAGCGCGTATTAACTTATAGGCTCTTAATTGCTGAAGAGCCCGCACGCTACAATAGTTGTTTCCATGACGTTAAATTTGGAGACGGTATTTCCAAAAAACCTAAAAAAAATGACTATATTTTTTTAAATTGCTTTTTTTATACTTTAAAATCAAAATCGTCTGGTCGAACCTTATTCAATATGAAGTACAACTCTTACAAAAAAAATGAGCCCGGAATCGTTTATTTAGGACGATTTTTCGAATGAAGCTAACCAATGTTTGAGAGCGCCTTTTTTACGAAAAATCGATATATCTCGAAAAATTTTAAATATTTTTGAATTTTTCAAAAACATACCAAGATATATATTTACAGTAAAGTACAAGTATGTACACGTAATGGTGAGCTCGTACTCGATATGTCGATTTTTAGCGGCTTTTTCGATATATCTCGAAACGTAGTGCACGAATCGATTCTAGCAACTTCGCAATCGAAAGACCATTTTAAGGCGCAATGTACATAAGCGCTGCGCAGCACTGCGCTGCGTGGTGCCGTGGAGCGCTGCTGAAATGTGAAACGCCGAGGGTGAACTGCTTCTAGAGCAAACAGAGAAATTCCCAACAACGATTGAGGATACAGTCAGTCAGTCAGTAAAAATGAATCAATGCAGAGTTCTTTCATGATTAGTTTGCCGGAAATCTTTCTGAAAAGGTTTCTACAACTTTGCTATGAGATATTTTGTTTTACTTTAACTTGCTGCAAAAAAATAACAGAGAATATTGCAGAGATATTCATGCGTGATTTCTGGACACATTACAGGAATCATTGAATTGGTCATCCAGCGAAAACTTTTGCGTATTGTTTGGGCTTATAAAATTTAAATCGAACTTCACTTGGTAAGTTCGTTCAATTATACAATTTTCGCAGGTAAGGTGCGTTTTATACACATAAGAATCGTACACGTAAACATTGTACACAATTTAGCATGGCCCAATATATCTA
>JAWWEM010023970.1:0-18884 GCA_035582935.1 Ormyrus thymus | reverse complement strand
AAATGAGTAGAGCAAATTTTACCATACCGTCATCGTAAAAATTTACTCAAATGCGAGGCGGGTCCGGGATTAACATTGTAGGTGTAATTTTTACCCGAATTTTATTTGTAATTTTTAACCAAAATTTTTCTCCGTGTACTTTTCGCGCGATTCTCAAGATTCAAGCTGTTTTCGCGCAAAGGATTTCGGTTGAAACATCGGGGATAATTTTTTGACAAAGACAATTAAGAATTTAATAGTTCCTGCTTCGATTTAGGTGCCGCCTGAACTTTGCTCGCCAAATCGGGCGCTTTAGATTAAAATTCGATCAGAAAATTATTAAACTCATCATCATAATTAATTACCCGTTTTCCCACTCCCTAATCCATGAATCATTAGAGAGAGAGCAGGCAACTTTCCACATAATCACGAAGCTGTAACGCTTAAAGCATTCATTGTTCGCGCGATATCGTTGAAAAACAGCAGGGGTGCGCGTTCATCTCGAAAATAACAACGATAATTAATCGCCCCAATAGCGGGCTCACTCTCGTTTTTCCGAGCCATAATTCAGCGCGTCCAATGACTTAATTCCCGACCGCGCGCTGACTAGCTGCCCCCCCGAGATAATAAGAGTAATGCCTCGTGATTATAGAGCCGCTTAACGATATCGCTTTGTTGTCGTGAGCGGCGCGCCGCGAGAGTCGCCGGGCATTCAAAGTGCCCTCGGCGTTTTGCATAATTTATGTGGCGCCCCGCCCGCAACGAATAAGATCGAGAACGATCTTGCGCGCGGCGGCGAGCGAGACCGGCGAACTTCAATTTTTACCTCGGAACTTTGGAAAATTTCAAGCCCTCTGCCGCGCGAGAACTACTTTTCATTATTTTTGTCGCCGCGGCGGAGGCTTGGAGCGATTCGTGCTTTAAATTTTAATGCCTCGGCTGTTCATGAGTTTTGTCATCGTTGCCTCCTTTGAACTTTTACGATTTTTCCCTTCTTTGATATAAATTTTTTAATGCGTTTACGTAAGCTTTGGTTTTAAATATTAATTGCTGATTATTTCTAGGAAACGGATATTTTATATTTGCTCATGTTTTTGCAAAGATAGTTTATTAATTTGAACGTTTTCAATACAAGTTTATTATATATTGTATATTGTATATTATTGTATTACTATGCGAAAATGAAAAAGATTTTAACTGAATTTTTTAATCATAATCGTATCCATTATCCAGAACTATAAATGAACGTTCCTGCTTCCTTTTAACGAATAAACGATTTAAATAATCAATGACCCAATAGAAAGTCTATAGTAGATTCTTATTAGAAAACAATTCGGATTATATACGAATGTACTATTAAATTTTATCAAGTTTCTATCTTAAACAGCTCGGAAGATTAAGACTCTCATTTTTATTTAAAGAGCAGTTGTTAAAAAATATATAAAATGTTACTTTTATAACCAATTTCAGTAAGTCTGATGTAATTTCTGATGTGAAAAAGAGGACACCCAAGTTTCGAGTTGAAATCGTCCTTACTCGCAGCCTCGTAAAAAGTTAAAACTCCTTTAGTGGCGCATTTCTTCCTTGAGAAAATAAAGCTGGACACTTTTAAGTTGTGCAAAAATAAATTTATTACGAATATTTTCATCAATTATTCAGATTTTCGCGACAACTTAATTTTGTTCGCAGCGGACGCGGAGGCTTAACAGGGATTAAAGTTGTTTGCGTCTCCTATTAGTGCCCCTCCAACATTTTAGCGGCAAATTAACAATGCCAAAAGGAACAATTACAAAAGCGACCTTTCAAATTGAAATCCCTCCGAAAATAAGCACGTACACTCGCCGGGGCATTTTTCCTACACGCGCACAGCAGCGCGAACTTTTGCGGGGAGAGAAGGGAACTTTTGGATCGGAGGCATCGTTATTTCAGACTACAAAACAGTCTCATTAGCGAGATCGAAATTGGCCAGTCCGGGTAGGCACTCGGGTCTGAGGGACGGCTTTTTGCCCGGGGACCCGACGAAGAAAGTTCGCATTACGTCGGTCTTTGTGTCTTTGAACTCGGGTAAAAAGGGGACATTGCGACGATTCCGTTTGAAATGCAGTATCTCAGTACCACCTCGTGGCGTCCCTCCCTCCCGCCTTCCGCGGGTTAATCACTCGTCGGGTGCCTTTTTTCAATTGCGAGCGGCCCCGCGAGAAACTTTCGTCATTACCAAGGCTAAATTTCAAACTGAAACGTCTTATTGGTTTCCGATCTCTCTCTCTCTCTCTTTTCTCGCTGCAGAGGGACTCGTCTTGTTTCCGAGCTTTTGTGCGCGCGGCATTTCCTCGATCGGCCTTTTCTAAGTGGGCAAATTCGTTTCTATTAGCGTTCGTTTAATTTGGCTCCTTTTTGCTCGTACTTAATTTTAATTAGGAAGCTAGGCTTTGCACACTTCTTTTCTGCAGAAGCTTAATAATAAATTGTTCTTAGCGTGGACTTTGAAGTTTTCAGCTGTGAAAGTTCTTTTAAAAATGCGGAAAATTGCTTTTGTTCGCCCATTGCTATTCTCCGGTCTCTTTGACCAAATAAAAGAAGCTGCTAAATTTATGTTTCCAATTGGTGGAAGTAGGGTGAAGTAGAAAAAACTTTTTTCAAAATTAAACTAAATTGACTTTAGAGGCTTTTTTCTTTATCTTCGACGATTTATTTCTAATATTATTTTGAACATTTTCAATAATTTGATTGTTATGTTTCTAAAATCTAAATTTCGAAGTTTAAAAGTAAGTGTGAGAACGTAAAGTATGCAAATTGCAAAGAAAAATGCAAATAAAATAACTCGAGCTTTTTCTAAAGCAAATATTAATCTTTAAATAATTATGTCAATTTTGTGATGTTTAATACTATAATGCAACGGTCTACCCTTCATTGCATCAAATGTCTATTTCAAATATTTGACATTAAACACAGGCAGCTCTATATATTCCAGCGAGCCAATTACATCTTTTTACCCTCACAAATAATGTCCGCAATCGAATTTACTCGCGGATTCAAATAAATTACCGGCTGCCTAACTGTCCTTTATACATCATTTCCTGCAAAATAAAATTGCAATCCCCTAAGTACGGAACGTTTTTCAGCCCATATAAGGAGTGCACCATAAAGATTTTTATCTTCAATTTCACACTTCCGGCTCCCCCCCCCCCTCCCCCGCCGACGACGACGGCACATGCACAGATAGCGCGGCGTATAAATGCAGAGTTTGCTGAAAGTGCGTTATTATTGCCGCAAACCACGTGTAACTTTAAATGGGTTTTGTTATAACCCCAAAAGATGGCTCCGGGCGAAATTGTCGGAAAATGTAATTTCACCCGTAGCCGTGATCGACGTTTGATCGCGCGCAAACATTTTGCCATTAAAGGCTCGAATGCTCGTTCCTATCAGGTTGGATCGGTGTTGATATCGGTGGCGTTCTCGGCCGCGTGCCTCTTTCAGCATGTTTTTTAAGATTCTAATCAATTTCTTCTGTGTTTTATTCTTTTTAACGTTGGCGAATATACGGTTTATACCGCCTTTAGTTTTCAGTTTTTTTCAAGTGAATATATCAAAGAAGCTTTGCTGCTGCTGTTAATAACGTGGAGAAACAAACTTTTAATAACTCTTTAATGATTTCGGAGTAAATATATTGCAAGTGCTTTTAGGTTGATAAATCATTTAAAAATCTTTAAAAATCTTAATAAATCTTTAAAAAATATCTAAAAGAGATTAAAAATTGAAATGAGTATTTATGTATATTTTCGTAATATTTAAAAACTGAAAAATGTAAAAATCGTGCAAATGATATTTTATAAAAACATACTTTTTGCATAATTTTGCTTCTTCTACAAGGAAGCTTTACGGCTGCAAAAAAAGAATTTCGAGAAAATAAATTGTATAGTAAATTGAAATTGCTTTAAGCAGAGGGTATTCGCCAGTGGCATATATCTGAGCTAAATTAAATTTATAGTAAAAGAATTTTTTAATGCGAACAATTTTAATGTTGAATCATAATTAAAGCATTATAATACTCCCTTTTCAGTATATATGTATAATTCACGATAATGAAACGGCGAACGCGTGATTAATCAAATTCGGTGACACTTGTCATATTTTCATACTTTACGAAATGTGGAACAACACCTGATTACCGCGTCAAAATTGCCCTTGCAATGCCGTGTATTTATGATTTTTATAAAATATTCAACATTATTTTATTCAGAAATTGCGTGGCGGGAGATGTGCCATTTTTAAAAATCTTTATTTAATGTATGCACGGGTACATCAATTATTTTGTTAATGCAGTTTCATTTCTGGCAGTAAATATAATTTTACATTGATAATTGACCGATTTGATAAAGCCGAATGCAGGGTGTTTCGAAAATATGTGCTAAAAAGTATGCCATAAGGGATAGAGAGCGACGTCCTGATTTTGATTTTAATCTGCTAATTAGTTCTGGAGTAGCAAGAAGTATCAATATTTCACTCTGTATCTCCACAACTATAGCTATCAGATCAAATAGTTATCAGAATTTTTTGTGTGGGATATTGTCCTTTATCCCGTGATACATTTTTCAGTCTATATTTTCGAAACATTCTGTGTAAGTAAGTGTTAACGATTTCGTTAATGATAGCAAATCACGCGCTGTAGCATTGATTGTTAAGGGTAAATATTAACTGGCTCTTGCCCCACATGCTAACGATTTCGAGACTGCATAAATGCCTGAAGTTTATCTGTAAAGCAATCAAGTTATGTTATTTAAGAACAGTTACGATAATAAACTCAATGAAATGTTGCATTTTGCATAATATAATCAAATGTTAATTTAAGAGCAGCTTGTTTATAAAATATCGAAGAAAATTCAAAAGCCCAAATTACTTTATGTTTTGAATACTGTTTTATTATGAGTTAAAGATATTGTAAATTATATACATATTACATTGTTAATGTGTACTTTAATAAAATAACTAAACCATAATATTATTTTAAAACTATTTCGCTTTGTGTGAGTTTCACTTAATTACTAATTTAGAAAATTTAAATGTAAAAGATATAATTGATAAAACAGATCATTAAATTTTCAATGTTTTTTACTTATGGTTATAGTGTTCTGTGGGTGAAACGTATTTTTTATTCTTAGATTTGTTAAATTTTTCATTTAGATAATGCTTTCGAGAAGTTTAAGTAGCCGCAAGCTCATTGATTGTCTTGCAAACCTGAAGTTAATGCAGAATTATTAAAAAAGTTAATCGTTCACTTTACAGGTTTGTATACCTTCGAGGCTTTACGCAAACGTCTTACGGCTGCAGCACTAATCCCGTACTTTGGTTATTATTAAGTTGTTTTCCTTGCGCTAATGGCTGAATTGAAAACACAATTTTCGAAGTTGAATTTTCTGCACAAAGGCCACGCAACAATGTTTTGGACAATATTTCCTCGAACCTTGCTCATTCAAACGTAAATTAAGATGAATAATTACTCCACAAAGCTTTTACAATTACCTCAAAGAATAACTGCACCAACAACAAGAACGCGAAAGGCCGGAATAAAATGATGCTCGCTCTCGCCTTAGGGGGCGCTTGCGTCAATCATTTCATTTCCCGGGCTTTAATTGCAGTTTCCCTTTCCCGATCCGCGCTTTAAAAAGGCTATAATCTAGTAATCGAGCTTACACTCGCTGCGAGAAGCCGCCACCGCTCGGATATAACCGAGGCGTATCGATTGGTTGGGCGCGGGGTGTATTGTGCGAGCGCGCACACACATTAAGTTTACAAGCAAGCAGGAAGGCAAGCGCACGTATGCAGGCGAAAATCAAACAATCGCCCGAGCTCCGGGCTAAATGCACAATCGCATCGACGAAAAAAAGAGCGCTAAAAGTGCCCCCGGTTGCCCGCGCCGTGCCGCGAAACTTTCATCATTTAAGTGCGATGGAGGTATTTTTTCGTCTGTTTGCCGGCGGATTGTTTTTAGGGCTCGCGATTCGCTCTGCGGGAGTTTATTTGGAGGAACGGGGGAAAGGTGGGCGGGCAAATGTTTGTGTTTTCGGTATAATTTGTCGGCAAGTGTTGGTAATGTTTCGCTTGGATTCGCGTTCCCTTCGATTTTTTTTATCCAGTCGACCGTATAAACGTTTACGGTCATTTTTAAACTGCCCTTTTTGCCGTTCGAGCATTTCCAAGTTTTATTATTTTGCCTTATACTTGATCTTTTTCTTTTTATTTATATAAAACCTTCTTGAAGGATATTGTACATTATTTTTTGTTAAAAGAATTAAAAACAAAACTAAAATATTTTTATATTACATTTATATTACATCTTCTCTAAATTAACGAACCCACATTTGGCAGTTCTCATAAAAATCTGAGTGTCACATGTCACAGATTTCAGAACTTTTAATTTCGGAACTAGTATATAAACCTCCGAATATTCGAAAAATAGAAAGAATTCATATTCACCTAACAAGCTCAACAACAAAGAAAAGAGGGAAAGAAAGTAAAATAAATCGTCCAAAGGCCTCTCAACTACTACTGAAAACAGCTTGTGACCATTAAAATTCGATTAAACTTTCCCACCCGTCAAAATTTTCAACTCTTCCCGGCAACTATATACATTCGCGTCAGCCTAAAGATGCTCCACCTCGCACGCGGAGCGCCGAGCTTATAAACTATATGCATATTTTCGGGCGAGTGGACGCGTACCTTTCATAAAAAAAAAAGTGCTCGACGCGTTTAGATGCAGTTTCGAAATAGCCGCGGGCGCCGCCCCCCTCCCATTGTTCCGCCGAACGGGTTGAGCGCGCGAGCTTTAAGCTCCGATGCATCGCGCGGGCGGGACGAGCGAGCGCGCCGAGCGGGAAAAAAGAGGCACGGCGACCGGGTGAGGAGGGAGACAAAAAACATAAAAGAGCGACGGCCGCGCGTTATTTCGTTATAGGCTTGCAGCTGCGCTTGAATGACGCTTGATTGACCAACGCGTGTTTAGCAAACATTGCGTCGCGCCCGATGACTTGCTCCGCTGGTTTTTTCGTCGCGCACTTTTTTGCATTAGTTGGCACTTTCGGGCCGAGGGGAGAGAGAGAGAGAGAGAGACTGCCGAGCGATTTTTGCAAATCCGGAATGGAGAAACGGTTTTGTTGGCTTTTTTTCGAGAGCTTCTGAGAGTGTGGAAATGCAAGCTTAATTTTTCTGTCTTTCGGTATTTCGTCTTGACTGCAGAAGCTCTTTCGCGGTAAGATTCTATGTGTATCTGATAGTAAAAACTGAAGTTTGATATTTTCGAAGTGAAGAGGTGATAAACCTCTATTATAGAAAATGATTGAACGTATTTTATGGTTTGATTATTACTGTTTAAATAGAGTAATTATTTAAAGTTATAAAACTACATTTCGTATAAGATATAGTTTGAATAATTTTTCTCGAGTCTTTTAAAATTTAAGAAAATTTTATGCATAAAAATATTAACATAAGCCAAAAAAATTGATCATACTTCAGCTTTTTGAAGACCACTATCTTAATTAAATTTTTTATCAGGCTACATTTTTATAAATTTACGTAGTTTTGCATGACGTTTAGTAGCAATCTACGTAAGAAATTTTGTTAGAATAATCTTTGAATATCATCTAATCTGTAATGTGTTAAAAGCCATAAACTTTTACGAACTGTTAAGAGAGTTGATTCAGTAAATCAATGACTATTTTAAAATTATTTTTTTGATTAAAACCTAAATTAAAAACCAAAATTAGTTGTAAATTATTTTTATTTAAAAGAAAAAAGAAATATTCGAAAATACAATGAAAAAATAGAATAAAAAATGATTTTTCAAAAAACTGAATAAACTATAAAAATTTCTGAAATAGTCTGGACGTCATAAAATGTTTATTATTATTCATAATTCTGAATCTCTCCACAAATATCCAATAAGACTTAATAGAAACCTTTTATTAATTTTATTTTCCATGCGCATATAAATAATCTCTTCCTTTTTAATCCCGGGTACTAATCACCGGCCCGCCAATTCATATCTCTCGCTGACGGCGGCCATTTGAAACGATTCGACTTTTTGTCGCGAGAGCGGGAGGAATTAAAGCGAACGGAATAATTTCCGCACCGCAGTACCGCGTGAAAGTACAAATGCACCCCGCCGCTGTAAAGTTATAAAGAGTCGGCGGGATTACCTTTGTAAATTGTAAATTTTCCGTTCGCCTCGGCAAGTGGCGCCCTGCACTTTTCCCCGATGTTAATCGCTACATCTTTCGCTCATTCTCTCTTCCCGCGAGAAATTTCCGGCGTCTTTTGAATATTCAGAGGGAACGAAAGGAGATGGCAGAAATTCCGAAGCGCCAAGGCACAGATGTACTCTTATATATACCTGCCCGGTTGGCCTTTCATTCATATGGCTGGCTTGGTGCATTATGGGATACGTTGTGGCCGCTCCGAGTCGGAACCGTAGTAGGTTGTGAGCAATCTTTATTAGTACAAGCGCGACTATTTTGTTGCTTTTGACTCATCATAATTGCGTTGTTTAAGGGGATTATATACCGAAAAAATTTTAAAAAATCAATTTTTTTTTTACTTGATTTTAGATTTTTGATTCTAAACTTTATCCAAAACTTAGAAAAAGTTTTCAGACACAAACTTAAAAAATTTTAAAAGTTACGGCTTAAAATGTAATTCTAAAAATATTAAAATTAACAATTGGTAAAGAAATCACTGTAAATATAGTTTAATTATGATTTTAACATTACCAGACATTTTTCTATCATGCTTTATTAATTTTGGTTAATTTGATAAAAGAATTTCAATTTTGAAATTTTGAATTCAGCGTGCTCATCGCGCTTAGCTTAATATTCTGCCTCAAGTGTGCGCTGAGGTTAACTATGATTGTTTATTTTTTGAAGCAGTGTCAATCATTTAATGTCTTCAAACAAACTACTCCTGGACACAGTGCTACTATTTCAAAACAAGTAAACTTTAAAGTTCCATTATCATTTCAAGCTGTCAAGCTAAGAAGAACTTTCATTTTTCTGTTTCAGGTCTTTTTGGTGTTTTTTGATATAGTGTTGCGTTTTAAATACTATTATAAAAGTCTAATTTGTGTTATAGATGTGCACCTCCAGCAGTATGGCAGCATTACTTCATATTACAGACATATTCCTTTGAACATCGTGGGAATGGACTACAACAAGCTTCTACTTATTCGAGAAGATAAGAGATTGGAGAATCATTATAAAGTTCTGAATTTAGTAATGATCCTGATATTATTCGACTCATCCTGAAGTGCAGTGTTCGACAAAAAAGTGCCTCAATTGTCTACAGAAGAGTCCAGTTCTCTTTTCTTTATAGCATTGGAGTGTGAAAAAAACATCTTAAATCAGCTTTAACCATTCAATAAAAGTGTTAATTATATAGTTTAAGAAATCAGTGCTGTTCCAAGTATTATGTTTTCAGAAGAAAATAACAAGTTCTTTTATTGTTGTTTTCTAAAAACTTTGGCTTTTTGGAGTTTGGCCTCAACTCCAGTTTGAGCCGTTCCACGGATTAGCATGAAACAGGGCTTAAAATCTTTGTTTTTAATGTCATTCAGGGCCAAAGCTCTTCAATAGTG
Organism: Ormyrus thymus; assembly: GCA_035582935.1. Taxonomy (NCBI): domain Eukaryota; kingdom Metazoa; phylum Arthropoda; class Insecta; order Hymenoptera; family Ormyridae; genus Ormyrus; species Ormyrus thymus. The sequence goes on along the minus strand of JAWWEM010023970.1, from coordinate 9,283 downwards.
GGATTTTTTTAATTTAGTAGTTCTAAATAAAGAAAAACTGAAAAATTTTATTAAAATTTTCGAATTCTATCAGTTTTTCTTTATTTAGAACTACTAAATCAAAAAAATCCCACTATTGAAGAGCTTTGGCCCTAAATGACATTAAAAACAAAGATTTTAAGACCTGTTTTATGTCAATCCATCCAATGGTTCAAACTGGAATTGAAGCCAAAGGAAAAAACTTGAGATTGAAATATCTCTGAAACAAAAATGCCTACAGACTTCTGACTGGGCTAATTTGATTCAGAATGAGCTATATTTTTATTATATAAATAGTATAAACTATTATTAATTTAAATTTCTGTTTTACAGGTCATTTAAAACCATGTCAACGATGGGTATATAATCCCGTTAAGATACTTTATAACGCTTATAATGACGTTATATAAAATTAATAATTAATTTAAATTAGTGAATGCTAATGGCCTCATTGTGTAATATTTGCTTCAAAGTTTTATTATTATAAATTCTTCATTTTCAGCCTCGGGGAACGCATTAAAAGAACTGTTTTTCTCATCAAACGAGTATTTACGAGAGGAAAACTAAAAGCACTTTTAATTACTGTGTATCCTATTGTCAAAAATATCTTTGCAAAGTGCACTTTCAAACGTATCGTCGAAATAACCGAACAATAAAAAACCTAATTCAAAGGCGTGCTTTTGCCTTTTCTAATTATGTACATAAATTTCGACAGATTTACATAAATTTGGATATATCTACAGAAATTTGAACAAATTTACATAATTTCAGACAAATTTACATAATTTTGGACAAATTTACATAAATTTGGAGAGTTTAATCATATAGAAATATTATTTGAGTTATTATTAAATAACGCATAATGAATTTAATAGTCAATACATAATGAATTTAATAGTCAATACAAATTTAATTCGTAATGAATTTTCTTTCATTTAATACATTTTACCTTCCTTTGTTAATTATTCTGCTTTATTTGAAAATTCTCAATTCCGGCTCTTTAACGGGCATCGATAATTATTAATTAAAATACTGCAACTTTAAAAAAGAAAATCGTCCGTCGAAGTTTGCAAAATTAAATGTCTCCCTGGAAATTATATGTTCCCTCCTTAACAATGACGTTTGACAATGCCGGGAAAATTTTATCTTCCCTCCAAGGCGCTGGTAAGAAAAATGTTCACCTGTCGTGCCTCAATTTCATGTTCTGCTGGTACTTGCTGAGTGTGACACATTCAACTTCGTTCCCCTGCCTTCCTTCCCTTCGTCGGCCCGATTCTCTCCAGTCTATTTTATCTTTCATCAAAAGCGCTGCGCGATGCTTTGTCCTGTTGACCATATTTCTCCGATTTTTAGCTATCTCTCTTTCTCTCCCTTTTGCGCTACTTTTTTCCACTAATTGATTTATGAATTCAGCCTCTCGCATTTACGCTGCAAAGCTAATGCAACTGCACTCATTCGAATATTGAATCCCGGAGAAACAGAGCTCTTCTTTGTTGTGAGCGCTGAAAATGGATTCGCTAATTTAATTTTGGTTAACATTTCTGCGCCTGCTCGTTTCTGATATGAGCTCGCTATCCAACTATTTTAAGAAAATCACAGTTTCACTCTTTTCGTATTACGTTAAAACAATCATATTCGCTTTTACATGGTAATGCTGAATTCGTGTATTATTCAAATGTAAGCATTTATGTATGTACGGATGCATCATATATAATCATAGTTAAATGCTAATGCGAATACCGTAGGTTTATACACATGGGCTTACGTACGATCTAACTTTGTTACATTCGAATACAAATAAATTTATCAATTTTTTTTATAAGGAAGTTTTTGTGCTTATTTGTGCAAATTACATTTTTATATCACTGCAGAAAATTGTAGCTTTTGAAATATTCATCAAGAATAGAACGTCTCAGAAGAACTTGATTTGATTTGAGATTTGGTACAAATTTTTCATAAAAGAATTCTACAAGAACGCGAAACTGGTACATTTTTTATAGTTTAACAATTTTAAAATCGCTGATGGAACGTCTTAGCTATTCATCATCTTGAAAGGAAAAAAGTGGATCTATTTTTAGCAGGAGAAGTTTTAAAAAAAAATTTTAAAAGACTTACTTTTTCTTAGAACATAATCAAGAACGAGTATTTTCTAAATCACTGTATTGTATTAAAATCGTTAAATATTATGTTTAATTCAATAGAATTTGTAAAAAACGCATGAAGAAAATGTTCAAGAAAGCACCGATGTAAAAGACGATACAGCTCATGCTACAGTCTACATCATTCATTTCAATCCAACGGAGTGCTTCTACCTGAGGTTTCCATCGAATTGAATTTCTGCTTAGATTCGTTTAAAACAGTGTTCGGTCAAAGAAAATTAGTATTTATTGGATCAGCAGCTGCAAGGGAGGACATAATATGTGGGCGACAGGTAAGAACTCAAGAAGGACGTTGCGTTTTACCGAAGACGACTCCAATGATCTGAATTAATTAGATAAACAAGTAAGGAAAAAAGATGACGATGTCTGATGCTTTTTCTCCAAATCTTATCGACGGAAACAATAAAACGTCGGCGTAGTCAAAACATCTACAGTTTCGCGGCTTTCTCCAATCACCTTTCGAAAGGATCATAATTCGCCAACCTACAGGGCTCCATACATTTCGTCGCCGACTGCATATAGCAAAATTGACCTCACGAGTCTGCACACGGCCCCTTGTCAGTCGCGACGCTGAAAGCTCGCGTGAAGGTTTTCCGGCAGGTACGGACGATCCTCGCTGATAGGGCTCTTCGCTCATCGGCAAAAGGGATTCGTCTTCTACCCTCGTCCAGTGCGGACCTAACTTTGCTCATCGACGCGAAAGGGAAGCCTGAGAAAGACATTTGCCGCGATGGTGTTTTATTGTATTTAAAAAGAGAAAAAAAGAAAAAAAAAACGGAGTTACATGGGCTCCACCGCACAAGTTTCGCGCTTTTCTTAAAAAAATACACCATTTCTAACTAATTTTAATGACGTCGGCAAATTGGCGACACGATTTTCGAATTTGTTACAGTCGAGGCAAAACAAGACTATAACTCCAGGCTTTTTCAGCCGGAACGCGAGGCTAAAACTGCCAATGCGGCAAGGGGCCGGTAGCGAACCTGTTGAAAGCCCCAGTCGGCGCCCAAATTTTTTTTCCCGCAAAGAGCCTCCAGCCGCCCCTCCCCCCAGCGGCTCCCCGTGCAGCCTTGATTTTTGGCCGAGTAGCTTTTGCAAAACTTTTCTCATCTTCGCGTCCGTCCGGCAATGCGGCGGCAATAACTCGCGGAGCCGCGTCGCGGAAGCACTCGAGGACAACTGGGCGAAACTGGCCGCAGTACAGCACTCAGTCACCTTGTCAGGGCCACTGTCCGCGTCAAAACCTCGGAGCATTTCAGCCCCCCCTTTCCGCGAGGCGTTTCGAGTTGAGCTACTCGAGTCGTATCGTAAAAGCGAGCAGCCCTGGACAGGATTGTTATGACGCGCGAATGCGGGCAGAATTATTTTACAGAGGTCATTTTTTATACGACCCTGTGTGTCTGTGTGTGTGTGTGTGTCTGCTTCTTCTCCGTGAAACAATTGGCCGCGAAATAAAGCGCCGTGGGATGAGAGCGACGCCCGGATCTCTGCCGGGAATATATCGTTGTATAAGTGAATTTCTTTTCTTCTCGTCTCTTTTTGTTGCTGCTTTGATGGGCGCGGGAGAATTGCGAGAATGCGGATATACGTGACTTTGTGCCTTTCTTGTCCTCGTATCGAGAAGTAATTAAGGCCTTATTAATTTTCTTTTGTCGCCGCTTTTTTTTGTAATGCTATCGGTATGAGACACAGGTAATATTGAAAATGAGAATCTAGGGTCTTTTATAAGTTGATGAATAATAGTACTTTTCGAAAAATCATATAAAATTTTTATTAATAGACGTTGTTATAAATAAGATACAATTATTAATTGATTATATTTAATTCATAAACCTTTGACGTATGCGGTTATGATACAGTTAAATATTTTGGTTTTATCGATCGCGTTTAATATAATTTAATATTATAAGCTTTTGCGATGCTTGAAATACCATGGACTCTGGGTTGCAGATACCAATACTAATTTTGTCGAATATTTACGAGGTGTCAAAAATGACCAAAATAGCAGTTCCAAGTACGCTCCAATTTATGAGTTCAGAATGTATATATGTATATATTATACAAGTTTAATATTTAGCAAATTAACGACTAATTATGTAAAGCGCCAAAACTCTTCTATACATTCGACATTCGTTCTTCAAATGTCGTAAAATTTGAATAATTTCTTTAAAACGCATTTAAAACGGGAGCTTTTTTGCGCCAGTATCAGTCTTTCATTTAAAATTGCCATTATACGTAAACACGGCCCGATTAGTAATAATATGTTAATACGTTCTCTGCGCATTGCAAAGCATTAATCAATTGCATTTACCGCGTGAATGCAAATTACGGCAATTCTCGCGCACTGCATTATCGAGTGCCTCGGCTTCGACGGCGCAGTTATTCTATTTGGATGTTCCCCAATTACGCGACGTGACCATAGCTACGGTGATGATTGTAATTGTCTAGGATGCCGGAAGTAATCATTTAATAAATAATTTATCGAACATTTTATCAGATAAATGTTTATTATTATTAATTTTGGTGCTTTTGTAAGAATCCCTTCTAAGCAGTAAATGGTTTGTTCAGAATGGTTCCGACGATGCAGTCTTTTATCATATTACTTTTTATTATTTAATTAGAAGCACGTTTCATTATCCGCTATTTTAGATTTTAAAAACGGTTTTCGACCTTAAAGTAAGCATTAAAAATAACCACGCCATGGCGGCAAGTAACGGAGATTAAGATAGAATCTGTGGTCATTGTACTTTTTCATTTTCACGTTCTAAAAAACGTTTAACTAAAAAGAGAAATATTTAAAATCAGATATAAGAAAATAAAGTTTTGTATCCAATTTATTTGGGATTCAAAGACAACTTACTGTATATCGATTGCTTTCCACTAAAAATGACTTGGAAATGCATCATTATTTAAGAATGTTTTTAATAAAACTTCAATACCAGAGACTTATATTTTTCACACGACGTTATCATTTCCTTTACGATATTTATTTACCAAGATAAAAAATTGCTCTTGAAAGAATCGGGCTCGAAAAAACTATTTATTCGAATGTCACAGTGACTAATGTTTTTCGATCGAAAAGTTACACAGAGAGAAGGCCTTTGTTTCGGCGACAGCTCCCCTCGGAAGGGAAGTGCTGGTCTGGAGTAGAAGTGAAATCGTAAATTGCGAGCGTAAATCTGGACTCCTCCGTCAAAGCGAACATTGGGTTAGGAATCGTGACATCGTGAGACAAAATACAGCCATTGATTACAGTGGTCGGGGAAAATCCCTGTGCTGTACGCGTTTTCGCGCATTTTACTCTGAATACATTTACGAGAGCCACGTTCGGCACGGTAATATTGCATTTTCATTTAAAGCTGTTAACAACACATGGTCTCGAAGGACAATGTGTGCAATGATAAAACACCCTAGTATTTCGATTCTTTTTTTAAGTATTTTTAAGAGGTTGTTTCCTTTTAAATTTTTCTTTAAATTAATTTATAAATGTGAAATGTGAAGTTCTGTTTTAATCGATTCGCTAAACTTTATTTAAAGTGACAATAAATAAACAAGTTTAAGTAAGTTTTAAACTGATTAAAACTTGGGTGGACTAATGGAGTAAGGCATTCCTGACAGACCCTGCCTTGGACATTAGGAGAAATTTCAAATCATCATTGAATGTTTATTTATGCACGTAATTACCAGTGAATATTTACTCGTCAGTAGCAGTTCTCTATGCGCTCTTGCCGTTCTTCTATACCGTATCTAATTAGTAGGACTGTAACTTTGCATTTCCGCCTGAATTCTCGCCACGTGGCGATATTCCCTCACAATGCGACAAAACGACTTACCTCGCGTCTGCTTACTTTTAACTGCAAATCCCGGAATTATTGAAATTGTTGTTTATTTTTTTTTCTTGTTTATTCCTTCGCCTGCAAAAAGGAAACGAGGGCTTAAAAAACGACACAAAAGAAGAATTGTAATTGCTATTTTTGGTTGTATGATTTGTATAAAAAAATGAATGATGAATGGAAATATAAACACGGGAATCAAAATAGGTAGACTGTCACTTGAGGTACTCTCTAGTCGCTGGTCTCTTTGATGAAGCTATGTTAACGAGGAACGTTCTGCCGAATAGCGCTTCTCATATGAACGTTCGCTGGCTCGAAAAATCGAGTGTCCCGATCGGAATTGCGAGTGGGAAGAGTGGAGGGTGAATTAAAAGAAAATGCTTACCGAAAACATTAGACGGTATTTATTTACGGTACAATTTACAAACATTTCCTATTTACAGTAACAGATTTTAAATTCTAAACTAACTGCCGCACTACGCAAAGAGTGAGCGCGGAGTCACGCTTCGAATTTCAACGGCGCCATGAGCGAGAGTGACGAGTCTCCTCATGCCGCGCACCTAGCTTGATTTTAGACTCGCGCTTGATTCGCGTAATATTGCAAGAGGCGCGAAATACAAATGCTAGTTTGTTATTTGGGCTCAAATGGCCGCAACACTCTTAGCACTGAGCTTATTCAACCTTATAGTTGGTCACGAATGCCCGAACTACTTCTGGCTAGCTCGCAGACTTGATCGGCGAAAGAGTGAGGTGTCAAGGCAGTTGAGGGGCGCCCTAAGGTGGTGGAAGGTAGGTTCTCGCTCCTGGGGTTGCGATCGAGAGCTCCTAATTGTCGTGACGCCCTCAGTGCGCGCCTTTCAGCGCCGGCTCGGTCAGCAGACCAGCGGTCACGACGGAAAGCCTCTAGGGATTGGCGCCCGTATTTCCTGATCAGGAACTCCTCGTGTGGCTCACTGCATCAAGAGCCGGTCGTTAGTGTGACCCCAGCCCTTCTACAATTGTTCCAATAGTTGTGACCGTGCGCATAGGAACACGCTGACTTTCGATGTCCTTTCCAGCATTTGATGCATGCAGGAGCGTCTTTTCTTTCGCGGGGGGTTGAGCATAGCTCTCATCCCACGAAATATGATGCTCATACTCCTTACCACACCTAACCATCGACTAGAAACTATTCACCGGACGTCCTGCCATAAACTTCCTATATTCGGGCAGAAGCTGCGAATACGCCATCTCCAATTGTTCGCGTATCGTGGGAGGCTTTTCGAAGTAGCTTACGATCGCTCGAAAACCCATCACATAACGCGCGACTAACTCTCCTTTACTCTGTGTCCGGCGCCGCAACTCACAAAACAGATCCGAGTCCTGTAACTCCTTGTAATATTGGTCTCGAAATGTTTGCACAAATTCCAACCAATTTGCCACCGAGCCTTGGAGGGTTCGGTACCAGAACCTAGCGGCACCCCCGAAAACACACGGCAAGGAGTTTAGCAAGCACTCATCCAAAAAGTTAAACCCGTTTCTGAAATCCTCGAGAGAAGCCAGATATTTTTCGGCATCTTCTTTGTTCCCTCCATTAAATTTCGACGCCTAATTCCTCAGACCCTTAGCGCACTGAATGCGATCTTCCGAAGATCGACGATCCCGATGCTTATTCTTTTCTTGTCTCTTCGATTTACGATTGGCTGAAAGTAGGCAATCATCTTCTGCAGCATCTACAAATAGGATTAACCGGTCGCAGTAGAAAACATACAAAAGCATTTGGGCATTTCATTAACAATTACAACCGCAGATCACACATTCCGAGGCTTAGAGCTCAAGAAATCCGGAATTAGAGCAGTATCTCCAGTTAGCTATTATAGATAGAAAATCAGATGTCTTCCAATATTGGAAAAATGCTGAGACTACTTTTCCTCAGACTATTTTTCCTTATCTTATCAAACTCGCAAGAAAATATTTATCTATAATTAGAACAATTCCTTCAGAAAGATTATTTTCAAGGGCGGGCTTGATCAAATGTAATAACCGAGGTAATTTATCTAGAACGCATTTAAACATGCTTGTTTTTTTAAACTCTTTTTCACTTAAGAATTATAAATTATTTTAATTTTATTTAATTGCATAAATCTGTAAATTGTTTTCATTTAATTTGTTTATTTATTTGTAAACATCTGCATTTATAATTCATCTTAATAAAAATCATGCGCATGTTTTGTTTGTATAAGGTGGTAGCACGGTAACATTATTAATAATAAAAATTCTTTCTTAATTCTTTATTTTTTATACATATGTGCATTCTTCTTGGCATTTCTCTCATCTCTATTATTTGCTTTATCCTGACGAAACTTTCTTATTGAATTATTTTCTAGTAAGATTTGCTGTTTTATTGAGTGAAAGCTATTGTCACTCAATAAAACACCGATTATTAAAAATCGATTCTTTTTTAAGGATTCGGGTATCCCTAGCATGGTACGCGAATGCGACTCGTGAGCGCTGCCTGATTTTTGCGAGGAACAGCGAGCGTGACGTCATCACTCACGCAGATGCGAGCGACTACCTAGCTTCGTTGCGACTACCTGCTCGTTTGTTGATGATCCGTCAGTTGGAGGAATTCTTCGTCGCTGGTGTGTGTTCGCTGTATTCCAATCCACCTGTGTCGCCAACTGAAGTCAATTCTGGATTTTCACATGCACCGCTGTCCTGGTATCCTTGCGTCGTTTGTATACGCGACCGTCGTTGCAACAGCCATCGATGCATCGCTGGAGAATCGTCATCCGCTGCTGGTATGCGGAAAATACTCAATGATTGTCTTCCTTCTGCTACTGGTGTCCGTGCTACAATTGATTTGTTCGCTAGTGTGATTAGGTTGAGACTGGACGTGCGAGTGAGTATTTCCTCCACTTGTTTCTTCAATAATACTTCCCATACATTTACCTCTAGTAACAAGGTAATTGAATATCGTCGTGCTCTCAACAACGGGTTGATCCGGGCGCGGATTCGTGCTCTTAGTCGAGGCTACTATTATCCAGCCACACTGTTTACATTTACCTAACCTCACTGTACCTCTAGTACTCTACTCCACCGCTTTGTTTTAAATGACATTCAATACATTTTATTTAAATATATTTTCATTTTTACCTTAAATTTTATTCAGCTTCGAACATAGATTAAATTAATTTATTAAAAGATTTAATTCTATACAGTGTAACGTTGCGGATTTCTCCGCAAGTTACTGGAAATATTATAAAGGCCAGTCCGGAGCCGCGCGACCCAGAGCTC
>JAWWEM010023940.1:0-18887 GCA_035582935.1 Ormyrus thymus | reverse complement strand
TCTTGCGGTTACACTATTTTCGGCTAACTTTTACCCAGAATTTCGGGTAATTTTTTAGCGAAAATTCTCTCCGTGTATTTTTAAGAATCTGTAGTGAAGTTATTCAACTTCCTTAATGAGTGTCGTATTAGATTCTATATTTTTATCCAGTTATATAATATCCAAAGTACACATTTTACATTAGTGATAAATTATTCATGTAATTTTGAAAAAAAAACATTTGTCTTTCATACATGCTGAAAGTAAACTTTATCATTGTATCGTTCATATAGTATAATACGAATACCGCATAAATAACTAAACTTTAACCGCAGCCAAAGAGTCCCATCGCATTCCGCGCCGCGCAATAAAGGCTAAACCGAGACCACACTTTAAACGCAAAACGCACCAAGCAGCAGATTACCCGCAAGAGCCCCGATCCCCAATGAATCAGCTTCCAGCCTCCGCCAAATCAGTCTCCCCCCTCCGCGCTGTTCTCGAATCTCCCCTCGCAAATCAGCAGCTCCCCGCGCCGAGTCCCCGTACCGTTCCGCGGATTTTTGACGCGCGGAAAAGCGCGACTAGCGGTACCGCGGCAGGCCATAGACACGCGACTCACTCGGCTTTTCGCGCGACTACTGGCGAGATCGCGCGAGTTATGCTACTGGTTCGGGAGACGTGGGTAATTGTGAATATTACTTCGCGCTCAAAGGTAAGTAGCGATAACTTATTTATTTGAAATACGTCTTTGCAGCTTTGAAAGCCCACAGAGACGGACTCGTGGCCGGTGCAAGAGTCATTTTTAAAGGTAAGATTTTCTTTGTCGTGTGCGGTGTCGAGCTGCTCGCTAAATCAGGATGTTTTAATTGACTACTGCAGATATCCGCATGGCTCTGCGAAGAGAAAGTGGACAATCCGCTGGAAAATAGGCCCTGATAAGACGGCCAGAGGCTCGATGCGTCGACGTAAGAAGACGATCGTATAAATCGCGCGATTTTCAGGGGCGATTTTACAGCCCGGCCGACTTCTGTGCAGGCCCGTTAGCGAGACTTCGGAGGTCCGCGCGACGTGAGGACCTCGGGTTTTAGCGACGACGCGGGAGTGCGACTGCTTTTATTGCTCGGGTACGTGCTTGACGGGCTGCTGCGGGAGTTTTTAAGCTGATTTAAAGTTTCGAGGCGTAGCGAAGTCATAGTAAAGATCGTTGCTCGTGCAAGAAGACTTTGAGGTAGTAAAAGTTGAAGAGATTGAGAAGAAGCGACGAGCTTACTATGTTAATATTATTGTATGCTATTTAAATTTTTAATGTTCACCCAGCAGAGATCGAAAATTTGCGCAACTAAAACTCTAGGAAGTAGCTCTAATTCGCACCGTCAATAACGCGCCGCAGCAATTCCAGCGTAAAAATCGACAAGCCAGCAATTCCACGGCTCTGGCAGTCAATCGCGCCTCCTCTCCCTCCTCGAAAAAGAGCGCGGTGCGTCGACTCGCAGCGCCTCGCGCGAGGAAGTCGTTACCCCCCTCGCTCTCGGACGTATAAATTAGTCCGTTCCTCTCGGGGCTCGGCGATCCTCGTTATTACGCCCGTTAAAAGGTCAAGCCGACACTCGGGCCCGGTACAGTTACTCGGACCTTCGCGCGGACGATGCGAATTAGCGCCGACGGGTAATTAAGCCGCGCGCGCGGCCGCTGCCTTTTTATGTAAACAAGCTGCTTTATCGCGCTGGGCGAGGCTGCTCGCCGCCGGCTGATCCCTGTGGGAACTGCGCTGGAAACTTCCAGAGCCGAGCGAAAGCGGGATCGCGAGTTCTTTTAACGGGGGGAAGTAAGCGGCGCTGCGGGGATTTTTAGTTTGGACGCTTTACTCTGGGGTTGGATGGACGGAGGATGCTCGCTTGTTTGTTTGAGTTTAAAAAAAATAGTACACGAATGAGATACTAAATAACATACGGAACACGTATAGGAAATCACGTGACTAATAATATTTGTGCTTAGTGGTTAAACGCAGGTTATGGAAATGAGCAAATTATTGTATTTGTTAGTTGATGAATGTGCGGTTACACTGTAAAAGTCAGTATGTTTATTTGCACCAGAATAAATAAGATTTTACAATTACAACAATTTTTCACAAGTAGTGTAAAATGTTTATAAAGCTTCTATTGTAAGATTTAACTAATTTAAACAACCAGTAATGCTGCCGACAACGTTTTTTAGGCTAAATGTAAATACCCTCTTGATTATATACTTTTATTCAGTCACTGGAACATCTAAACATCTATAAGGAAGCAACATTTGTTAGAAAACGGACAAAAAACACCGCATCACTAATCCCATAATTTCAATCCGCACATTATTTATTTAAAAATCATATTTATTTTTATAAAGAAGAGAAGGAGTTTTTTTTTTATTTTTATCGCGCGTAACATTAGCGGTTTTACCTACATTACAATTTTAATGAGCTAATTAGCAAAACAGAATAAACAAATGTAATTGTGCTTTATACCGGGAATAAATCTCCATGAACGTCAAGTGCGTATGCATAATGCAATTTGAATTCATGGGAAAAAGTGTTCATACATGAAAACGGAGCCGCGGCAGATGCAAGAGATAAAAAGGAAATTAACGCGCGGCGAATACATATCATTTCCAGCGGAAAAAGTCTGCCGATTTTTCCGGAGCTCGGTGCTTTTTTCTTCTTTGAATCATCAAAGATGATTCACGATCCGCGCGCTCCCGGTAATCGCCGCAATAAATGACGAGATATTGGCAATTCAACGAGGGGACGACGCGCCTCTCGAGCGAGGAGCGCCAATTTCCAGGGATCGAATTGCAAATCCGCTCGCGCCTCTCGAGCACATCCGAACGCGCCGTTCGGATTTGAATAAGAATGCGCCTCCAAAGTAGGCGCTAATTAATCTCGAACGATTAAATCAGATTTCATAACTGTATCTCAAAGGTTTACTGTTCGCCCGATCGGCGAATCAAACAAACAAACGCGCGGCCGCGCATATATAACGGTTCAACGACCTTCGGGCGTAAATTTAATCAAGACCACCAAAGCCATTAGCATTACGTAGGCTTCCTTCTCCTTTCCTCGGGAGGACGCTCGGCACTTGCTTCGCCTCGCCTCGGATTTTTGCACAACTCGACTCAATATCGGCCGTTCCCGCGCGCGGTTTATTTTTAATCTAGCCGCGCGCGGCGATGTTTCGTCCCGTTTCCGAGCGCGACCTTTGCCGCGGGTCGGTTAATTGGGCGAGTTTTCGATTGGATTTCTGATTTACGTTCATTGCGTCGATGCAGATCGCAGCTGCCGAGCCATTATCTTATATCGCGCGTCGTAAATTCGCTGAATTTTATTATCGGCGCTTTTCGCGGAGCCTTTATTGTGCACTGTACACCGTTGGCGCAAAGCTGCTTTTTCACGGGGCAATCAAATTTCATGCCCGCCTGCGGAAATAATGGCACCGGCTCGCATTCAATAAAACCCTCCGCCCGCGAAACGTCCGAGCTCCGATCGAAAAGAGTAAGAAAAGACCCTCCTCTCAGCCGCGATCAATCCGACAAACGCTGATTATCCCGGTCCCGAAGCGCGCGGGCCCGTCTTCCTGCCGTAAATCAGCGCCTCTCCAGCAGTCTCCCGCGGATAATTGCCATGCGCGCGGCGAGCGACGCGAGAGAGCGGCACATCCGCATGTAGGTCGCCGCCGCATCTCGTCCTTTTTTCGCGGAACGCGCGCGCAGCTATCCGGCTAGCCTCTAAATTAATCGGGGCCTCTCCGCGCACCTCTGCTCGTTGACTCATCGGGGCCTTGGACGCGCCGCTCTGGCCCGATCTCGCCTAGGCGCGACGCGTCGCGCGGCCGCGGCGGCTTTTGGCGCGGGAAGAGGTGCTCGGGGACGGTCGAGGATTTGCATAACTGGGGGCCTGTCTTGAAAACGGAGAGCAGAGTCGTAAAGTGAATTGAGCGGGGAGAGGTTATTGGTTGACTGGGAGGGGAGAATCTGAGGAATTCGCTGGATTTGGAGCAAGTTTCACTCTTGACGAGCTCGGAATTATTCCTGTACGAGAGACGTTGATAAGCTTTTTATTGTACGACTTTACTGTAAGGGATTATAAATTTCAGTCGCTTATTTTGTAAACGAACTCTTTATACAAATGTGCGACACTTTTTAAAAAACGTCCTTCAATTTTCAACGATAATCGGCATTTCGTTCACGACTAAATTTCAACTAATCAACGCATCAAGAAGCCTGAAACTGCGCACAAAAACCTCGTCAAATCTCGCCCCTGAAACCATAATGCACCAGTGCAATTGCGCGACCAGAGGCCGCCAAACCTCGCCAATACGTCCCAAGAGCGAAGAAAAAAAGAGCAGCGCCGCGACTCTGAAAGAAACCCGCCGCCGTCCTCAGCAGGAAGCGGCCCCCTCGCAAAAAGAGCCCCTGGAAATTAGCGCGCGTTTGCATAAGCGCGCTCGCGGCGCGGCGACGAGCTTTTTCCCCCCGCGGCGCGCCCGGTCGTAAAGCGCCGCCGCGGCTTCGTGAATAACAGGCCGTGTCGGGCGAGGCGGCCGCGGGAGTTCGATACACCTTGCGTCCGAAAGCCGACGGGAGCTCCGCTCGGGACGGGGACAGTTTCGGCGAGCGGTCCGGGTCGTTGACTCCTCTCTCGCGGCGGATTCGGGAGGCAGGCCGGGTCGAGGCTCGTGTATGGGTTTAAAGTGTGCGCGAATGGAGGTACGTGGAGAGGTTTGGATATGAGAGTCGCAGGAGAGGAGAGGTGGTGCTTTGACGGTACTGAAATCGGTGATTTGCAGTGTTCTTTGTAGCGCTTGTTGACACGTTGGGCGTGAACTGGACGGTCGTGCTTGAAGGAATGCTGACAGAATTTTATGAAAGTAAAACGCGCGAAATGATTGATTAATAGTTGTTACGTGTGCCAAACAGTTCGACTGCGCTGTTCTTTTGTTCAGTAACGTATTAGCCACTGGCAGACTTGAAGATTTATCACGCGAGAATAAAGAGAATTAGTTTTCCGTCTCGCGGGAGATAAAAAGTCAAAACGAAAACAAAAACTGCTTTAAAGACCCAAAGTTTATTCCGCAGCCGTTTCTGCTTTCGTCTTCAATTCCCCGCAAGCCTAATACAAATCGTCGCTCTCCCGAACGTCCCGTTGCCCACTAAACACCGCGAGAGAAGCGAAAACGATCCCAGCGATCAGCGCACTCCGAGCGCGCGACAAAGCCTCTTTCGCAATCCGAAAAACCTCCCCCTCCCCCCGACGAAAATCCGCGTCCTTTTCGAGAAATAAATCAAAGCCCGAGAACTCTCTCTCTCTCTCTCTCTCTCCCTCTGGCGCGCGGCTCGATGTAGAAATTAGAATTACAAAAGGATGCTCTCAGCGCCGGCACCTCCATAAGGCAGCGAAGCAGCGCGACTCTCTCGGCGACCTCGCGGCCGTACGGGCCAGGTGCCAATGGGCCCCGGGGAGAGAGAGAGAGCCCGGCCACCTTGGAACACTTCGCCGCGTTCGCATAATGGTGCGTGACGGTGCGCGGTTGCGCGATCGGTCGCGCGCCGCCGCGGAGACGATCCGTTACGATCGCGAGAGCGTTGCTCAATGCTCGGTTGGACGGCTGCGTGCTTTTCGGATTCTCGACGACGCCGACCGATTAATTTTCCATTATTTTGCGGAAAGGCTCTATTCTGTCCCGGCGGCTGGATGCCGCTGCGATGTCTTCGCGAACGCCAGGCGGAGCGGCTGGGAGTTTAATGAGTCGCCGTGTGAGTTTTGGTATGCGAGTGAGGAGGTATTTATTACCGGTCGTTTGTATTGACAGCGTGATGGATGATTTTTTTGAGGCGACGGTAAATTTGTCTATTTCTATAATACTTTTTTTTTACGTTGGATTCATTCTCTATTCTATGTGTAGTGAGGTTTCGTATGATGCTATTGGTACAAGTTTTAAGCCGTTATTTCACGTGAAACTTTAAAAACATTTCTAAATTAATTTGCGCGTAATAATCTGTATAGTGAGTAATTGCAAAAAGAGCTTATCGTAAACTGTATTAAAAGATGGTGAAAAATAATTGAATTTTTTATTTAATTTGCCTGATAATTTACTGAATCTGTTTCCCGTAAATATAAATCATCATGCCTATTCATAAATTTCAACCGCAGCTACTGAATTACGTTCCCTCCAAAAAAAAGCCGGCATAAGAATCAGGTAATTATATGATTTATAAAACTTTATTACCCAAGGAGAAATCTCCGATTCCGATCTTCGAGCGCGACTTTTACGGATCTCCGTGCAAGTCCATCGTGTCGAGTGGCAGTTCCTGCGCAGAAGCAGATTATACAAACAAGCCGCATTCCCCGCTCGGCCGTCGAGCCGTTCCGAACTCCAGAGCCCAGAATCTCACATCAAAGAGCGACGCCAGCCGCGGATCGCGCCGTCCGACGCGAGTTCAATTATTCACCGGCAATTCGTTTTGATTACCGCGCCCAAGAACGCGTGGAGAACGACTCCCCCCCCCGCTGAATCGGTTCGTGCGCCGCGGGCAATTAACCCGCTCGCCCCCCGAGCCGCGCGAAATACTCTCCCCCTCGTAAAACACAGCGACGCTCGGCGAGCGTCGCGGGGCGTGACGAATCATCGCCCTCGTCGTCGCTTCCGCGTCGGGGTATCGCGCGCGGGCTCGGTGTGTAAAAACAAGACTGCCTTCCCGCACGAGGCGCGTGCCGGGGGGGGGGGATTGATTTCGGAGAGAGGGGCGCGGGGGCGTGAGTCCTCGGTGGGGCGGTTAATTAAGCCGGGGGAGTCGGCGTTTACGGCTCGATGCGCGGTGATTGAGCGGAGTGAGGAGTCGTTAGTTTGATTAATGGGGGTTGATGGTCTGGGAGATATTTTTTATCGGGCGCGATTGTAAAGTGCTTTTTGATTGCGGAATTTTGGCGGGAAAAGTGTGGTTTTCGCAAAGTCGAACTGATAATTAAATTACGTTTTTATCGTTGCGTCATTACGTATTCTGAGATTAGTGCGAAAGGCTTGACTTGGATTTTGTAAATATTTATCTGTTTCGTCGGTTTCATTAAACAAATCGTAATTACAATTACGTATATTATTACTGTTGAAATTTAAAGTGAATTCTTTTAGAAACATTGGAATAATTTCATATTATTAAATGAGGTTAATATTATAGAATATATTAGTGGGTTATTTAACGTTCACTTTTTATCCATTTTAATTCGAATCGTTGCATTTCTTAAATTTTCAACAATTTCAATTCATACCTCAAACAATTGCGCACTTTCAATTTTATCGCACAAATTGACCAACGAAAATTGTAAAACCATCTCCTATTCTTAACGACGTTCACTTCAACAAACTCGGCGCACCATCGATTCCAAAAGCAAAAAAAAAAAAAAAACTGCAAAGGACGAAAAAGGCCTTCCCCGATAATCCTCCGACGAGGCGCCTTCCGGCAAAAGCATCCCGCTCGCGGTCTCCCCTCCGTCGCTCCGGCATTCCCGGATCTCAGAAATCCTCGCAGCTCGTCTGGCGTCCCTCCGCGGAGCTCTGTCAGCCTCGGCCTCTCTCTCTCTCTCTCTCGCAGCCTCGCCTAAGTGCACTTAAATTGCGATGTCGAGCATGTCCAACTATGCAGATCACGGAGCGTGGTAACAGCTAGATGCGCGCGCACGGCCGCGCGGTTCCGTCGTTAGCCGAGCGAGCAAGCGCCGCGCTCGGTCCTTTCCCGAGCGCGGCGCGGGCCTTATCAGCGCGAGAACGGTGCTGCTGCGCCGTCGTCGCGGAGAGCCCGCGGATACGACGCTCCGCCGGCGGTTATTCGCGACTGCAGGGGGGGTGACAGCTGACGGGCTGTTGGACACAGCGGCTTCGACGGGGCCGTCGGACGAGAATGATTAGCGGGATCGTTTTGGGTGGTTTTGTTAAAGTTTTATTGAATTTCGCGTAAAATTGGAGCTGAATTCTTTACGGTACAGAAGGTTGTAGATTTAACAGTAATCGAGTAGCTCTACTTATGCTTTATGGTAGAAGTCGTAGATTTATGCTAATTGCACACATGTTTAATTTTCCAACCCGTAAAAAATACGGAAAACCTCTGCACGTTTCCGTGAAAATGATTGCAATCACGATGCACGTAATAGATTATTGATGCACTTAAGATCGAATCGGTATTTATTTACATCGATATCGTATCACGTGCAGCATCAGTCGACCTGCAGATAATAGCTGCATTAGGACAGTTGTTGTTTAAAAATAAGGAACGAGGAAAGTATGAAGAAGGTTTTAAGGCGGGAATTACTCCTTTGCGATAAATCGATGAAATGTTCGTTAAAAGCTTGCGCAATCGATGTTGCAGGAATGTTTTTTTAAGCCTTACATTACTTTCTTTAATCATCGACTTCGCGCAGCAGCAGGTACTTTTTTACATCGAAAGATCATCTAAACTCGACGATTCCAGTAATCAATTCTGATTAAAATCACCAACTCGGTAATTCTTTACGCGCTATTAAACCCGCTTTAAAAATGTGTTATTGAAATTAACGCCGCTCGACACTGGCAACAAAGGCACACTGCCCACTTCCAGGGAGCGGAGGCCCTTTTTTCGCGATTCTTGCCACACCAGTTGACAGCGGAAACATTACGCTCGCGCTCTTTCCCTCTCCCCTTTTTTTCTTCTCAGGCGCTGGAAATGATTGGTTCCGCTTCGGGAATGCATCGTTCCAGCCGAAGAAAACGTTGCTCGTTTCTTTTTCTATAAGAACGCAATTTATATGCGGCTTCGGAAATGCAATGCTGACACGGACGAGACCGATTATCTCATTCTTACCTCTGCTCGTCGGATTCCAGGAGAATTTTAATGGCCTCTCGTTTTGTTTGCGTACGAGCCGCGGCCGTACAAAAGTCCTCGTCGAGAATCATCGTTATCAAACAGAATTTAAACGCGAAGCTACAGGTGTCGTCCTTCGAAAACACGACTTCTATGCAAATTCCCGCGGCTCCAAGCCCGAAAGCTCGGCGAGCCTTAAAAAGCGATCAAAAACCCATCGACACCGCCCACCGAGCCACCTCGTTCCCCCCCCCCCCCCCTCGGTTCTCACGCTCGGGAGCCACCCCCGTCTGCACCTCCGATAAAATCGGCCCCGCGACAAAGCTGCATCGGACGCGCTTCCGAGAATCCGGTCTCTAATCCCGAACCAGTCCGACTGGTCGCCTACATCGGTCGCGGCTGTCGCGAGGGGGGGGGGGGGAGAAAAAAAGGTAAACAGAGAGCGCTGCAGGTGCCCGAGATCTGGAGTGGCTCGGCGTGCCTAGATCTTGCGCGGGGAGAGTGTTTTTTTTACGTTTCGATTTAGAAGTAACTGGAATATTGGACGAATATGGTCTAATAATCGCTGAATAATGCCTGAATGCTGGCTGAATAATTGATAAATGGTTCAATATTGGGCAAATAATGGTCGGACATTGGCTGAATAATGGCTCGATAATCAGGTCGGACACCTCGCGCTCCTGATACTTCGAACTTTGAGTTAAACGAAATCGGCCGGGCAATCTCTCTTTTTATATTTTTATTTGTTTCCACATTTTTCTAAGGAATAAACATAAAATCTGCTTTTAAAGGCTTTTATTTTATTCTTCAAATTGGATCTTAATTTATTTTAGGTAATGATTTAGATTTAAGCGCATTGGCTATATATTTAATTAAATAAGTAAATTGAATTTTATAAGAATGTAATTATTGATAATTCACTGCAGATTAACCCCAGATAAACGGATAAGGCCATATAAAATAATTTTAATATTGCAGTTTTCTCTTGATTGCTTTTTAATAATACATTAGAGCCCATAAACGATTCTTCACAACTACACACTTTATGCGCAAATCGCAGAAGCAACTAACTGTACGCAGCACCGACAACAGCGGCAGCAATTCCTTTCCTCGAAATAATAACCTTTGCAGCATTTTAACAAGAATAATTACCCAGCTAATGGCATTATTACCTCTCGCGGCGGCTCCTCTTATCGGCGCGGCAGCCCGAACAATTGAATAATCGCGGCGCGCGGCAACGAGCCGCCGCCCGGTAGTTCCAACGGAGCCTCCGCGCAATTCGGCATCCGCGCGGAGCACTTCGGGCCGTAAAGCTCGCCGGGGAAAAAGTGCCGAGGAGAGCGCGCGGAAAGAGGTTGAACGAACGAGAGGGAAATCCCCGCCGCGGAATGCGATAATGGCGGCAGCTGCACCGACTCACCCCGAGGCAGGATTAGAAGGCGAGCGCTGCTGCCCGGAGTTGGCACTGCGAGGGTAATGATCGCGGGGAATTACCGGGATGCGATCGCGGAGCTGGTGCTGATTTTCCGGCTGTTCTCGGCGGGGAAAGGAGTTTTTTTTTTGGGCTGGGACGGAGCTCGAATCGTCTTGGTATATATTATTTAATTAAAAAAGAAAACGTAAAATATAGACTGAAGCAGGAAAAGCAATTTGATTTTACGTGTCCCGTAAAAAAAGTTCTTTTTAGCCTCTCAAAACTTTTAAGTTAACGACGGCCTTCTGCTTCAAGAACTTTTTCAAGCAAGAAAAATAAAAACCCGCGCAAAACTCTCTCCCTCTTTATCTCCAAGTTTACGCCAACACTCGGCCGCAAACAAACATTCCCTCCGCAGCTTTTAAATTCCGCGAATAATTTATCTCTCGCTTTACGTTTAAAAAGTCATTACCGGTAATTGCCCTTCCCCGTCTAATTTTCTGATTAAATCACAAAGCGCCAGGCTCCCGATCAGATAGCGCGTCAGCATTCGACTACCGTAAAGGAGAGGAGCTCCTGCGCGGCCGGCACGCGAATTCCCCTCCCGACGGTTTCCCCTCGCAGTGCCCGACTGTCACGCGAGAGAGAGAGAGAGAGGCGCAGCAGCTTCTTCCGAGTGCGAACGGCATTATTTCCTAGCTAATTGCGCCGGGAGCGCGCGATCGCTTGCCTTTTCATTCGTCGCAGAAGAAGAAAGTGGCCGCATTGTTCCCGCCCCCTCCCGCGGGGCGGCTCGGCCACTTCATTAGGACGATCCGGGGGCCTTCTTTTCTTGTTTTTTTTTTCTTTTTTCATCGGGCCCCCAAGGGCACGGCGAGGCTGTTTTCCGCGGCGGGGACTGGAAGCGGGCGAGGAGGTTTTGCGGTGGTTGGCTGGAAATCGGTCGGCGGGGGTTTTTGCTGAAGCTGTCGACGGAGGCGAGGTCTGTCGGTGGTTTCGTACAGTTTCTTGTTGGAGTCTGATAAAAGTGTGGGCAGACGCGGGGAACATTTTACTCGGATTATTTTAATTAAGATCGCGGTTCCGAGAAGAGCAATTGGCCCAGTAAGGAATTCTTTGATGCCAATACGCAGCGCGGGAGTGAAATTTTCTAGTAAAAAAGACGAATATATTTCTCTAAAAATTGCACTTTGCCACGTTTGAAGTATCTTACACAAATTAGAAGACGGTCGAACGTGCAATTAAGGCACGTCGCACCGAAAGACGCAGCCATTAACGACTTCGACCAACGCAGTAGACCTTAAGAAACGATCGGAATAAGGGTCGGGCACTTAAAGATGAAATACACCTCGGGTGTCCTCGTACCGCAATAACGGACGAAAGCTGGCAGCAAAGAAGCGAGAAATTGGCCGAGGAGGACCGTTATGTGACGTATGCAGGAATAGGCTCGGACGACCCCGGGGATCGAATCAGCTGCGGCGTTTGTATTGTACGATTGGAGAAGAAAATCCGAGCTTAAACACTGACACTGTTGTTTCGAGTGTTCTGCAAGTAATGATTTTTCGACGGCGCGGCATTAATGAGCCCTTCTTTTTATGCAGGCAAATTTCGACGTGACGTTCAATTGATATAGAAATGTGGATGGCGACTGAATAGCGGACACGGAGGTTTGAGGAAAACGAAGTGGTTTAACTTGCAAATGAGTAGTAAGGTGAGTAGAATTTCAATAAACAGATAAGATATTGTCGACGCAATCAGCTCAAGCGCCTTACAGCGACTTATTCGGGCCGCGAGCCCAATTTGCGCACCGCGGGAAAAATAAAAGGGAACAATCCTTTGAAACTCGCTGCTTCAATAAATTTTCGGCCCCCTCGTTTTTTTTACGACGCGCCTCGGCGAAACTTACCGCCTCGCCTCCATAAACCCCGAAAAAGAGTCTCGCAAGCGGCGCGCGGCCATCAATTATACTCTCCGCGGCCGGGAAGACACCTCGAGCGAGAAGCACGGCGGCGTTTGGCGTCGAGCCTCGAACGGCGCGTTAATACACTCGATCGTCGTCGCAAATCAGGCGATCGGCGTCGTATATTCCGCGGCGTCCCGCCGCACTCGACTGCGCGCCGCGAGGGAGCGCCCCCGTTTCTTTTTTCGTCGGTTTCCTCGACAAAACGCGAGGTCGGCCCGATAAATCGCGCGGATCCGTAATTTACGAGGGCCGAGCGGCGCCCGGGGACCTTGGGGAGGCGCGCGCGTCGTTATCGCGCGGCGCCGAGCGCGTAAAAGTCAGCCGCGGGAGCTCGGCGCGGCTTTTAATTTATAAAGGTCGCGGCCGGCTTTCGGCGAAATTCGTCGGTGCGCCGGGGACAGGAGCGTTGCATTGTAAAAGTTTCTCCTTTGACGCGAGGGGGGGGGGGTTGCGAAACTCTTGGCTTTTTTCAATAATTCAGTGCGATGAAAATGTGAGATGCGTCTGAAGTATCGTAAATATTTATGATTTATCGTGTATTTAATGCTTGTAACGTTTGAGAGGAAATTAATATACTTTTTATACGGCCGTTCTTCTTTCAAGTAACGAGGCTTAGAAAATATTTAGTTTTGCCGAAGGAGCGTAAGTTACGTTGTTTAAAACTGCCTGTTAGTATAAAAGCAATCAAGAGTTTATAAAAGATATCAATTATTAAAGATTTTATTTTATTTTTTTTATTGATAATAATGTATGAAAAAGTAATATTAAGATTTTTCAATTTGATATTTTCATTCGAGGATGTATAAAATACAAGGAACAAGGAGCTTCATTTTGAGTTCAACATACCTGTTCTCGAAACGAGAACCGTTTATAAAATCAGCTTTCCGCGGTAAGAGTACGAGTAATGAAAAAGAAAATTGAAAAGTAATAATACTCTTCCCCGAAGGAGGCATTCCTGCGACTTCAGCAAGCTTTCCGCGGCTAATTTTACCGAGAAAACTCGACGTTCTGCTCTTATTTCAACCTGCTCGAGCTGCACCGCTCCAAGTCCACTTCGATCCTTCCCCAGGACGAATTCCGCGACCGCAAATCCCCCGCTGGATTTCCCCCCGAAAAATCCCTCCCTCGCCCCGAAAAGTCCTCCGTTCCCGTTACGCGACTCGCGTCCGTTGCCCCCTCGGCGAATCCTCCGATTTCCCCGCGCGGCCCCGGCTGTGCCTGCAGGTCTACGCGCGCGATATCAGGCTGGATCTCGGCGCGGATAATTTCCCCACCCCTTGTTAACGGGGGCCCTGACCCGCGCGCCTCCTCGGCCTTCGACGCGTCTCGGCGCTCTCGCAGGAAGACGAAGAAGAAGAAGAAGAAGAAGATGCGCGAGCACGGGTGCAAAGATCCCTCAAGGCCGGGAGATCGAGGGGGCTCCTCGCCGCGTCCTTGTCTTACTAATGAGAGGAGGCTGCAGGAATGCGAGCTCTCTCTCTCTCTCTCTCTCTCTCTCTCTCTGCGAGTGCGTAGGGATCCGTATAACTTATAGCCCCGACGACTACTCCCCTTCTTTATATGCGGAGCATCCGCGAGTCGGTGTGTCTCTGCCGCGCGGCCGCGAGAAAGAGAGAGAGAGAGAGAGGGAGAAGCGGTCGGCAAAGTGGCTGCCGAGCGAGATTCCGGGAAAGGCTCGCACTTGCTCTAGGGCCATTGTTCCTTGGCCGAGGGGCGTTCTTTTCTGGGAGGCGAGGCGAGGGCAGTTGAAGGAGGGGGCCTTTGGAGGCTTTTGGAGGTTTTTGGAAAAAGGAAGCGCCCAGTTTTGCATTCGGAGAGGAACATTCGACGATTGACTCGTGCGAATTTTCGGCGGAATGTTTGGGGCGTGAGAATCTGATCGGCGTAATGTTGTTGTTGGTTAGAGCGATAAGCAAAGATCGAGATCGAAATCTTTTGTATTTGCAGTGTCACTTTTCCTTGTTACGAGATTTAGATATAAATGCAATCGTCGATCTGGCAGGAAGGTCTTTATTTTAATTAATTGTTTAAGCGGGATTCCCCGATATAATATCCACCAAGATTTAGTTCTGATACAAAAGCAACTTACTTGTTAAGAAGTATTTTTCAGAATTTTTCGGAATCAAAGTTTTTCGATTTTTTACCCACATTGACCCCATTCTTATTCTCACCTGAAACAAACGTAAAATATCTTTATTATTAAAGTTCCAAAACTATAAATATTAAATATAACGCATTTACAATGTGTGAATAAATCAAACGTGCAAACAAACACTCATCCATCAATCCGCACTTCCAACAGACTCTCCGAAAGTGTATCAAATACCGCAAAAAAGGGGGACCGAAATAAATCATACACCCTCGTTCAGCAGCCTCGTCGCTAATGCGGATACCGCAAGAGAGCACACCCATAACGTACTAAAGCTTCACCCGGCGCAGCGGCCCTCCGCCTCGAGCGAGGGGGTCAAGACTTTTCGGCCGTATTTCCTGCGGCTAACTCGCCGGTAAACGCGGCTAAGTAGACAGTTATATCGGCTCCTTAATTTCAGCCGCGGCGGCTCCTGCGCGCAACGTCAATTCCTTCGTGGCGAAGCCGCGCCGGGACGTAAGCATAATTCACGCCGCGAGAGGCTGGGCTAATTCTCCTCGCCATCCGAGACAATGTACCGTTCTCGCGGAGGACGATAAATAAGGCGGCCGACGGTGAGTGGATCTTTAATTTTTGTTTCTGTTTTCAAGCCGTTCGGAGGATTCTGCGGAGTCGTAACGATTTTTGGGTCGCCTATTTTTCAGGCGATAGCTCGCGTCGGCGGAGAGGAGCTGCGATTCGAGCTCTGTGCGGCAAAACTGGCTGTTTCTCTTGTGAAAATAAGGGTATCGAAGAACATTTTCTGCAAACCGTTTAAATTTTTAAAATAATCTCACCGATCATAACTATGCCAAAAACCTCTTCGGCAGGATAAGTCCCAGTAAAAAGTAACACCTCCCGAATCCCTTCGGACAGCCAACAGCGCGGCCAGCTAATTTCGCAATTATTTCCAGAGAAGCTCTCCCCATAAATCACCGAGAACAGCAGAGAGCTGCACTCCGAGCAAACGCCCCCACCCTTCCCCCGTTTAAAAAGCGCACCCAGCAACGACGCCCAAACTTCTCAGGCGGCTCGCGGGTCGGGAATCCCCCGTCTCTCTCTCTCTCTCTCTGTCTCCGTCTCGCGACCGTTTAAAGACCAAGCGCTCTTTTGAGGCCCGCCGCGTAATTAGCGTCGCTCGTCGCGACGGGCGCGGCAAAAAGGACGACGCTGAAAATTCAAGCGCAACGACGACGACGGGCTTCTCGCGGAGACAAGAATTTGTACCCGGGACCAATTGGCCTGCTGTTTCTTTTTTTTTTGAGACGGGGATGCCGAGGCGAGGGTGCCGGCTGTTGGGCTTTGAAAATGTGTATAATTTTTATATTTACAGTAATGATTACTTAAAAATTTTGAGCTGTCAAGAAATGAAAAATCATCAAAATTACTCAAATTTCTGGAGGGGAGTGAAATCTTTTTAAATACTTTGAAACAGAAGGATTCACAATCGCTCCTAAACAATCCATTATAGTAACCCGTACATTGATGAAAAGAAACAAGGAAAACGGCATCCGACAATTCAAGCATTTTTTCCGCATAGAATATTTATCGACTCGGGACCGTTAAATCACTCAGCCTAATCGATAAGAATCGGCCGCTTTGTCTTTCGCAAACTGCCCGTTCGGCCAGTAAGTTTCTAGGTGATTTCCCTCGAGCGACGTCTGCCCGATAAACGATTCCGGGAATCGGCCGCTTCCACCTTCGGAGTCCAACGAGGAGGAAACTGTAATGCACAACCTCGGTGAAAACAAGCATACGCTTTTTTAACTTGCCCCGCCTTCTGTCCTCCGATGATTCAATGAAATTTAAGATACCGCGAAGAGGGCAAGGAGAGGTTGGGGAACGTCGAGCTAATAATGCAATGAGGCGACTTTTGCCATCGCGAAAGATAATCTCTTAACCACCAATTTATTATAAATATCGATCGACTTCCTTGGTGCACTTGGCAGTGTTGATTGTGTACTCGAGAGTTGTACGCATCGTGGCTTGTTTCATGATGT
Organism: Ormyrus thymus; assembly: GCA_035582935.1. Classification (NCBI taxonomy): domain Eukaryota; kingdom Metazoa; phylum Arthropoda; class Insecta; order Hymenoptera; family Ormyridae; genus Ormyrus; species Ormyrus thymus. Next base: position 2,541 of record JAWWEM010023940.1, on the reverse strand, counting down.
TCGATGATTCGATAGGCAGTGAGCAATTGGTTTTAGTCTCCGACCGCATTTAGCATTTGGGAGTGAAATCTGACAAGATCCTTATGAAGTGTTCCATGGATTGCACTTACAAACTTCGAAGCTCCAGAGAGTAAAGTTCAATTTCAATAAAGATATTTTGTGAAGCGACTAGACTTTTGTGATTCTTGTCAGTAATTTAAAATATTAATGGTTTAGGAGGACAGCAAACAGCTGAAGTTGCAATTGACTCACTTATATCTTCTGTCTAAGCAGTTCTACGTAGATTAAATAAACGCATTCTCCCCAGACTCAAAGGAACTGCGTTGATCGAAAAAGATAGTGATTTTTTAAATTGCCCTTTGCACAATATCTATTGGAGTAATATCAGGTACGTGAAGGCATTTTCATGAAACCTTGCGATGTTACAAATACTTCTTACAAGTCGTAGACATTCATTTTCAGTATTATGGACACCACGAAAGAGGACAAGGAGAAAACCAAAGCGAGAAAGCAGGCCTATTTCGCAGACGAACGAATTCAGATACCAGATACCGACAGCGTACGTATACTTTCCGACATCAAAATGAAAGCACCTCCCGCATCTGCGACAAGGCGTACAAATTTTGCTTCCAGAGCTCCTTCAGCTTCCGGAAGCTATGGTCCTTCACCGGTCCCGGTTTCCTCATGTCCATAGCCTTCTTGGACCCGGGCAACATCGAATCCGACCTGCAGGCCGGAGCCATCGCCAGATACAAGGTATACACTTTCTCCGCGACCGAGCAATTGGGGGGGGAAAAAAACAGAAAAATACCGAATACATCAATTGCGCCGATTCGCAGCTACTCTGGGTGCTGCTGGGCGCGATCGCCCTCGGCCTGATAATGCAGAGGCTCAGCGCTCGGCTCGGCGTGGTGAGCGGCCTCCACCTGGCCGAGATGTGTCATCGGCAGTTCAGGCCCTTTCCCAGGATACTCCTCTGGATCATGACGGAAATCGCCATCATTGGGAGCGACATGCAGGAGGTCATAGGCACGGCTATCGCTCTCTACCTCCTCACGAGTAAATTGTGAGTGTTTTCTTTTTCCTTTTCATCATCTCCGTAATCCGATTGGACCTCGGAGATGAGTGAGCTTACGCTCGCCGAACTTTTAACTTTTAAATTTCTTTCGCAGGCTTCCCATATGGGCCGGAGTGATCATCACGATCCTCGACACCTTCTCCTTCTTGTTCCTGGACAAGTACGGCTTGAGAAAGCTGGAGTTCGTCTTCGGATTCTTCATCGCCGTCATGGCCGTGTCGTTCGGCTACGAGGTACCGCGATAATCCAAGCGCCGACTAACGAACCCACCCGCAAACCTACTCACCCGTTCGCTTTCAGTACGTCGTGGCCGCGCCGCCGCAGGACGAGGTGCTCAAGGGGATGTTCATCCCCTGGTGCGAGAACTGCGACACCAGGGCTTTGATCCAGGCCGTGGGCATCGTCGGCGCCAACATACAGCCTCACAATCTGTACCTCCACAGTGCCCTCGTTAAGGTACGACTCGACGAGGCGTCGCTTCGCTTCGGGCACTCAAAAAGCTGCTTGCTCTTTCAGTCGCGGGACATCGACCGCAGGCAGCCCGGCAAGGTGCGAGAGGCGAACATGTACTACTTCACCGAGGCGGCCATAGCTCTGTTCGTCTCGTTCTTGATCAACGTCTTCGTCATGGCTGTATTCGCTCACGGGCTTTACGGCAGAACGAACGGCGACGTGGTGAGTAAGTCGCCCGATCGCGCTCCCCCCCCAAAATTAACGCGAGCTCCGTCTTTCAGTACGAAATCTGCAGGAGCAGCAACTTCACCCAAGGAACCGACGAGTTCGAGGTAAGTCCCGTCGATCGCCCAAAGTCCCGTCGGCGACTGACAGAAAAAAACCCTCCTCCCCTCCAGAACAACAGCGCCACCTTCGACGCGGACCTGTACAAGGGCGGCGTCTTCCTGGGCTGCCGGTACGGCTTCGCGGCCCTGATAATCTGGGCGATCGGCATCCTGGCGGCGGGCCAGTCGTCGACGATGACGGGCACCTACGCCGGCCAGTTCGCGATGGAGGGCTTCCTGAACCTGCAGTGGGCCCGCTGGAAGCGGGTCCTGCTCACCCGGTCGATCGCCATCGTGCCGACCTTCTTCGTCGCCTTCTTCTCGGACATCGATCAGCTCACCGGGATGAACGACGTCCTGAACGTGCTGATGAGCCTGCAGCTGCCCTTCGCCGCTCTGCCGCTGATTGCGTTCACGAGCTGCGACCACATCATGGGGGAGTTCAGGAATGGACTGTTAGTGTGATAATTAACGTTAAATCGAATTTTCTTTTTGTTTCCCCGCGCAAAAATGAAATGTATGGGCAATGTGTTGGAAAGGGCTGTTAGCAATATACCGGGAAGACAGGGGTTACAGATTAATAAATGATTGGCAATAGTTTGGCAATGTACCCTGGTAGAAATTGAAAACATTTTCAGAGCATTTTTTGGCCAGTTTTTCATAAATGGCCAAAAAATACTCCAT
>JAWWEM010023929.1:0-18894 GCA_035582935.1 Ormyrus thymus | reverse complement strand
TTCATTGAGAAAGATTGTTTCTTTAGTCAAGAAATTAAAAAAAATAAAAAAATACTGCAAACCAGGGTAGGGTAGGTTACAGAGCGTAAGCCCAGAATTGTGTAATACCTGTTTAAAGAACATCAGAATAAATTTTCAACCGTACAATGACGCTCCCGATATTCTTATAGGTCAAGATAATTTCAAGCTGATAATTACACAGGAATTTGGCATGTTTGCTAATAATAATTTAATAATATCACCGATAATTTAGTAAAGCAAATAAACTTAATTAAATCTAAAAAAAAGAGAAAAAATAAATTACAATATAAAGATAATGAACTTGATAAAAAGATTGAATTGTATTTCGATATTCAGCCCTAGAAATATTAGAAAAAACAAGCAATTACGTAAATAACAAATGGGAAATCGAACTTTTATGGAAAACCGACGAGTCTGTGCGCATTAATGGTAGAATTACTGCTATTCGCAGATTAGAATTGCTCGAAAGGAAACTAGACCGGGATTCAAATTACGCATCACTTTATTATCGCGAAGTAAATAAATTAATTGAAAACGGTTTTGCAGAGAAAGCGAAAACAGAACCTTCAGGGAACAACATTTGGTATCTTCCTCATTTTGGCATAACGAATGTGAATAACCAAATCGAGTGCGTTTAGTTTTCGACGCGGCAGCCAAAACTGCATCCACAAATTTTAACGACCTTATACTAGCTGGGCCGGATTTATTGAAATCTTTGTTAGGCGTTTTAATGAGGTTTAGGCAATTTTCTTTCGCGGTTAAAGCAGATTTGCGCGACATGTTTTTAAAGATAAAAATATGTTCGGAAGACCGAGATGCGCAACGATTTTTATGGAGGGGAGAAATAGAACCAATAAACCGGAAGAATATGTAATGACATCTATGCTGTTCGGTGCAAAATCATTCCAACGTAGCGCTTTTTTATTAAAAATAAAAACGCGTCTCTATTTTCTTCACGATTCCCTGAAATATCAAAGAGTATCATCAATAATTGTTATATGGATGATTTTCTAGACAGCTGCGAGACAATTAAAGAAGCCTCTGATCGAGTGCAGCAAGCAATTATTATTAATTCGCATGCTAATTGGGAAATGCACGGCTAGACTAGTAACTCTACAGAAATTTTAAAAGATTTAAATAAAAATTCAGATTCGAATCATTTAATTAAAATTGATACAAAAGAGAACGACGGTGAAAAAATTCTAGGTTGAAAATGGCTAAATTTATCAGACGAATTGTCGTTTAATATTAATGATAATAAAATTTCGCGAGAATTATATGAAGGCAAAGTTAGACCGTCAAAAAGACAAGTTCTAGGAATAATTATGTCGTGTTTCGATCCCCTCGGTTTTTTGACACCCTTTACAATCCAATCGCGATTATTAATGCAAGAGATATGGAACAGTAAAATAAATTGGAATCATTACTTACGCGACGATGAATTTTTGCATTGGAAGCAATGGCTACAAGATTTTAAGTATGTAAAATCGTGTCGCATCGATAGATGTTATCAATTTCAGGGTGAACAGCTGAGGTCCGCGGAATTACACGTTTTTTGTGATGCGAGCAGTAAAGCTTATGCGACGGTTACGTATTGGCGTTTTCTTTTAGATAAAGGAAGGTTTCACACAGCCGTTATTATGGCAAAGAGTCGTGTCGCGCCATTAGAAATTATGACAATTCCTCGACTAGAGCTTCAAGCAGCGGTTTTAGCTACAAGATTAAAAAAATCAATTAACGAAGAACATGAGTTTAAAATCATTCGTCGGGTTTTTTGGTCCGACTCTAAAACAGTACTGCACTGGATAAACAAAGATTCGAGAATTTTTAAAAGTTTCGTCGCAAATCGACTAGGCGAAATTTCTGAAAATAGTCAAGCTTCAGAATGGAAGCGGGTACCTACGCGAGAAAATCCAGCAGACGATGGCACTAGGTCCACGCCTAATGCTTTGATTAAAAACAGCAGATGGTTATTGAGCCCAGCTTTCCTTCGAAAACCAGAATCGCAGTGGCCAAAATCCGATTTATTAAGTAAAGTGGCCGAAATTGACTCAGAATATGTAAAAAATAATAAAATGACCACCCATGTAGCAATTAAACAAATCTCAGTAATAGATATTTCACGTTTTTCCCCGTGGATTCGTTTTATAATAAGTTTAATCCGAGTTTTTCAAGCTATTGACCTTTGGGAAAAACGTTTTCATACTTCATTAGAATCTAAATTAAAAGCAGAAGAATATAGTATTAAAATTAGTCAATCTACGTCATTTTACGACGAAATAAATTGTTTAAAAAATTTAAAATTAATCGCGAAAAATAACCGTATTTTGCCTTTAAGTTCCTTTATAGATAGACAAGGAATTTTACGTGCGAGAGGAAGGCTTTCTAATTTTTGCAATGAAAATTTTGAATCTTTTCCAATTATTTTAGATAGCAAAGAGGATCTAGCTCGTTTACTTATAAAACATTATCATTTTAAATGTATCACGAAAGCCATGATACGGTTGTAAACGAAATTAGACAAAAATATTGGATTTTAGGACTGCGGTCAGCATTACGTAGTATAGTAAGTAAATGCATCCCATGTAAAATTAATCGCGCGAAACCAGCCAGTCCAAGCATGGCTGCTTTACCACCTGCTCGGTGAGCCTTTTGACTTCGCCTATTTTCGCACAGTGGTCTCGATTACTTTGGGCCGCTCACACTAAAAATCGGAAGAAGGCGGGAAAAAAGATGGGGTGTATTATTTACGTGTATGACGACGCGAGCAATTCACTTAGAAATTGCGCATTCATTAAGCACTAATTCATCAATAATGACACTTAAAAGATTAATAGCAAGGCGAGGAACTCCTTTAGTAATTTATTCAGACAACGGAACTAATTTCAAAGGCATGATTAAAAAATTAAAACTTGCTCAGAAAGAGATCAATCAAAATACTTTTAGCGAATTTGCCGTAAAAAATAATATTAAATTTAAATTTAATCCACCAACAACGTCTCATATGGGAGGTGCGTGGGAGAGACTAATAAGGTCTGTAAAAACATCACTTTCAATAATTTTAAATGGTCAAACTCCCCGAGAAGAGTTTTTGCACACATTATTTGCCGAAATTGAGCATTGCGTAAATTCTCGTCCGCTTACTCATGTTTCCGTAGATTCTAATGATGAGGAAGCACTGACACCTAACCATTTTTTGCTCGGCGCATCTTCAGGTGAAATTCGTTTTGGAAAATGCGATGCGCAAACCGCATGTTCGCGAAAACAATGGAAAATTGCGCAGAATTTTGCGGATGCGTTTTGGCATAGATAGTTGCGCGAATTTCTTCCTACCTTATTAACTAGAAAGAAATGGCATGATCAAGAAACACCACTTAAAGAAGGTGACATTGTTTTAATATTAGACCAAAATGTCCAAAGGAATTTATGGAAGAAGGGTGTCATTATTCGCGTTTTACCGGGTTCAGACGGTCAGGTGCAAGTAGTCGAAGTAAAAACAGCCAATGGAATTGTATTAAGACCGAGTAGGAAAATAGTTAAGTTTGCGGAAGTACAAAACAATTAAGTTTTAAGTTTTACACGGAGGGGAGGATGTTCCCGATTGAATGTTATAATATTATTGTTTAATAAATACTTATTAAGAGAGAGAGAGAGCGAGTTATTTTTTAATGATAATTGGGTTTCGCAGTTGATGCCACTGCGATAAGATCATAAGGATCTCGCAAGTAGGCATCATTGTGTTAGTCGCACCACGAAGATTATTTAAGAATTGTCGGGGGTGCAAATGTTCTATCACTTGTTGATAGAAGCACGGGATGAGGGAGGGTATAGGCTCAATCATGGACGGGGACCATAGAAACGCTAGAAGTTATTTGCTTAGTAACTGTTATTTATTAATCGCGTTGGTAATATATAAATTGTTTTATAAAAAAAAGAACATTCGCTTTTTCTCGCTATAAAAGCGAGGTAAATTTACGTTTTCGCGTTCTTTCCATAACTGCTATTCAAAGGAAATAAAAGTCTTTAAAAAAAAGGTCTTGCGTTTTATTTGCGTGTGCTGCAATCCTTGCGTAGTACCGAATTGTACAGAAAATAAACAGAAAAGCGGTGAACGATTGTCGACATTTAAAGTGCCAAGTAACGAAGATCTTCGAAGAAAGTGATTGCTTTCTATTCTTGGCTTGAAAAATTTTAAATCAAGCGGTCGAGTGTGCGAGCAACATTTTGACAAAAATTGTATAATCAAGGAATTTATAAAATATGATGACAGCAGCAATGTCATAGCACGGTTAAGATTGTATATAAAAGTGAATTATTCAGTTAATTATATATTAAATAATTTTAATTTAAATAATTTATTATAGGTTCCTTATGCAAAATCAATATTACAGTACCGTGCTATACCAGCAATATTTAAGATACCCTCAACTTCTGCTTCTGCTAAAGAATTTTGTACTGACCACGCATATGCAGTACCTTTTTGTAAGTATTATTAACAAATTATTTATAATATTGAAATATTTACCCTTTTTCATCTTTTCTTTGTTTTATTGTTTATTTATTCTTAGGTGCTCTATCTATAACAGCCAAATGTCAGAGAGAATCAAACAATATATCTTGTGCCAATATTTTGCAAAGTGAAATGGAAGATGGTATATCTAATAAAAATCCACGAAAGAACATAAAAATTCTTCAGGATATTATACTTCCACAAAAATGAACATGTGAATATTCAATATTTTAATCAAAAGATAAATTTAGGTAAATTTTTATTCATAGTTATAAAAAGCAATTTACTTTGATTAAGTTATTAATATAAATTTAACGGGTTCTTCTCCTAAATTTGTAAATATGTATTCAGACAGGAAATTGGAAAAAGCACGTAGAACAGCTCTACAAAATGAACCTGGTTGTTCTAACTTTTTACTGAAGTGTAGACCAGTAGAATGAGAACATTTTTGAGAATGTAGCTTTGGACAAATCTACAGATTTTCACTGTAACTGATTTATTTTCTCATTTAAAATAATTATAATAATTCACAAAAACTGTTAGTTTTCTTATAAAAAAAAGTCTAAGTGTGCTTTTTGTGCACTGTAGTACAATAATATAATATAATAAATTATGTACTATACATACATTTGCAAAATAATTATAAAACTAGCAAAAATACCTCCCTCGCTAACGCTCGGTCGATAGAAATATTTTTAAGGCCTGAAATTTGGGAAAAGTATAATACAAACAAAAAAATTAATTATAAGAATTAATAGATATTTATTTAGAAAGTAAATTTCTTATTTTAACGGTTTTAAGCTTAAAATGGATTTTTTAAATATTTCGTTGTCAAATCTTATTAAATTCAGTAATATGAGGTGTAAGCAGAAACGAAAATTAAAGAAACCATTCTTTCAGAAAGCAAAATCTGTTTCTTGTCTTTACTACACATCGGTCTAACCTAATGAAGTATTTGTTTAAAACAAGGAAATATTTAGTATGATTAACAATATATTTTGTTACATACCCATTTAGCATGTCAACTCATTATTTAGTGAAGTCTAATAAACATTCATTTAAACTAAGTAATTGTTTAGTAAATGCGATATTTTCCTCGATCTTTAGTCGGAGTAATGAAATAGTTTTCTAGATAATAGGACGCAAATAGTTATTTTGACAAACGCGTTACTTGAGACCATGAAAAAAACAATTCAATTAACTAACGATTTTTTATTATTGTATTGCTTTTTTAAGTAAATAATGAGTTAAATATCATTAATATTTCTTGTAAGAGATATTTAGTCAAATCAAAGACAGCTTCAATGGAAGAGAGGAAAATTAAATAAATCCTTTCTCTTATATTGGAAAATCTGTTACTTGCCATTACGCGTTTAGCGAACCTGGTGGAGGTGCCTCTCGACATATCGAACGAGGTGCTCCTCGACATTCTGCACGAGCTCAGGCGCACCTGAGAGACTACCCGTCCCATTCAAGGTGCTCCTCGAGTAACACCTACGACCGCGCTCCCGTCGGAATTTCCCCGGCATTAAGGTGCACCTGCACCGAGGAATTTCGCAACTCGTTTGTCGCTCGGTGTACCGAGCTCTCGGTACACCGAGCGCACACGAAGGCGGGCACGTGCCGTACCGTCGAGTATCACCGAATCCCGGCTTCCGCAGCGAGGCGCTCGACCCCAAGCACCAGGTAAAAGAGCGGCTAACCTGCCGACGGCGTAGGCGCGCCTAGCCGTCGCACCCTACACTCAACCCTAGCCGGGTGATGCAGGTGCCCCTGGTCATCACAACTTAAATTCGCCCCCGCGAGCGGCGGAATACCCGAGCAACGCGCGCGTTTTGCGAGTCCGTCTCCGGCACGCATAGTTTAGAAACCGTCTCGTATTAATAATAAGCCATAGTCTAAGAGTTGGTGTAAGAAATCCCGGCGTTTAACCGATTAACCGGATCATTTTATTGTTTTCAGCCCGGCGAGTAGCGGCGCCCCGCCACAGCTTATTTCTTTATTATTTTGTTAGTCCAAGAATATTGTTTATAAAAGAAATATTTTGTTTCTCTATTTTTTGTATTATTTTTATTATTATTTATAATAATAACGGGTTTCAGGCCAATCAAACTTAAAACAAACTTGTCGCGGCTATTATTTTCCCGAAATCCGAAAATCCCGAAAGTAAATAGACCCGGAAATGAATAAAAAGAGACTCGGAAGAGACTCGGAAGTGACCCGGAAGTGACACGGAAAGTTAATAGAAAATAAATAGAAAGTGACCCGGAAGTGAATAAAAAGTTACCCGAAAGTAATGTGAACTAAAATTAGTGTAGTAAAATTAAAATCTAAACTCAATAATATCTATCTGTACCTATCATTATTAAAATAACATTATTATAAAAAAACACTTAGTGTTAGTACAAGTATCCATATCTGTGCTTATATTTCTCTAAGTTCAATGTTATGGAACTATTCTTTTATATATCGAGCTGGGGTCCGATAAAAAAATTGTAGTAGGAGTTTTTAGAGCTCGATCTCCCGTTTTTCAAATGAGTTTCTAGGTAACATACTGATCCAAACGTGGAGGGGGGTAGAGGTAGGTTCAGTTATTTGTTCATACAGTTTAAAATGTTGGGACAAAATTAATAAAAATTGCTCTCTGCGTTTTACAGGGTTATAAATAATTAAGGGTTTAACAAATAATTCAATAAATCAGATCGATATGTATTAAAGACAAGAAACATATTTTGCAATATAAAAGAAAGGATTTCTTTAATTTTCCTCTCTCGTCCATCCGAGCTTTCCTTGATTGGACTAATTATCTCGTAGATTACAAGAAATATTAATCATATTTAACTCACTATTTACTTAAAAAAGCAATACAATAATAAAAAATTATTATTTAATTGGACTTCATATTTCATTGTCTTAAGTAACGCGAATGTCAAAGAAACTAACTGCGTCCTATTATCTAGAAAACTATTCCATTACTCCATCTAAATATCGAGTAAAATATTGCATTTACTAAACGATTCCTTAGTTTACATAAATGTTAATAGACTTCACTAAGTAATTAATTGAAATGTTAATGTAATGGGCATGTAACAAAATATATTGTTAATCTTATTAAATATTTCCTTATTTTAAACAAATACTTTATTAAATCAGATCGATATGTAGTGAAGACAAGAAACAGATTTTGCAATCTGTAAGTAAGAATTTCTTGAATTTTCCTCTCGTCGATCGGAGCTTCCATTGATTTGACTAAATATTTGCATATATTATTGAGACAATGAAATATGCAATCCAATTATCTAACGAATTTTTTATTATTATACTGCTTTTCTAACTAAATAATTTGTCAAATTAAATAATATTTCTTGCAATCTAAGAGATATTTAGTCAAATCAGAGACAGCTTCAATGGACAAGAGAGGAAAATTAAAGAAGTCCTTTCTTTCATATTACAAAATCTGTTTCTTGACTTTAATATATATCCATCTTATGTAATGATGAGTTTGTTTAACACAAGGAAATATTTAGTATGATTAACAATACATTTTGTTAAATGCCCATTAACATTTAAACTAATTACTTAGTGAAGTCTAATAAACATTTATTTAAACTAAGTAATTATTTAGTAAATGCAATATTTTAATCGATATTTACTTGAAGTAATGTAATAGTTTTCTAAATAGTACGCAGCTAGTTTCTTTGACAACCGCGTTATTTGACACGATGAAATATGTAGTCCAATTAACTAATGATTTTGTTATTATTGTATTGATTTTTAAATAAATAATGAGTTAAATCTGATTCATATTTCTTGTAATCTACGAGATATTTAGTCAAATCAAGGAAAGCTTCGATGGACGAGAGAGGAAAGTTAAATAAATCCTGTCTTTCATATTGCAAAATCTGTTTCTTGTCGTTACTACATATCAATTTACTGTAATTAAGTATTTGTTTAACATATGTGACGTATATGGATACTTGTACTAAGACTGATTGTATTCAACAATAATCTTACTTTAATACTAATGGGTACAATTAGATATTATTAAATTTAAATTTAAATTTAACTACCCTAATTTTAATTCACTTTACTCCCGCGTTAGTTCCGGATCTCTTTCTATTCACTTTCTATTCACTTCCGGGTCACTTTCTTTTCACTTCTGGGTCACTTCCGGGTCACTTTCGAGTCACTTTCTATTCATTTCCGGGTTCCTTCCTGGTCACTTCCGAGTTACCTTGTATTCACTTTCTATTCACTTCCTGGTCCCTTTCTGTTCACTTTCTATTCACTTTCTATTCACTTTATGTTCACTTTCTATTCACTTTCTATTCACTTTATGTTCACTTTCTATTCACTTCTGGATCACATTCTATTCACTTTATGTTCATTTTCTATTCACTTCCGAATCACTTCCGAGTCACTTCCGAATCACTTTCTATTAACTTCCGGATCACCTTCTATTCACTTTAGCGTCACTTCCCAGTTACTTTGCATTCACTTTGTGTTCACTTCCTATTCACTTTCGCGTCACTTCCTATTCACTTTCTATTCACTTTATGTTCAATTTCTATTCACTTCTGGGTCACTTCCGGGTCACTTTCGAGTCACTTTCTATTCATTTCCGGGTTCCTTCCTGGTCACTTCCAAGTTACCTTGTATTCACTTTCTATTCACTTCCTGGTCCCTTTCTGTTCATTTTCTATTCACTTTCTATTCACTTTATGTTCATTTTCTATTCATTTCCGGGCCCCTTCCTTGTCACTTCCGAGTCACTTTGTATTCACTCTCTATTCACTTTCTATTCACTTCCGAATCACTTTCTAATCACTTTCGAGTTACTTTCTGTTCACTTTCTATTCATTTCCGGGTCACTTTCTATTCACTTCCTGGTCTCTTTCTTTCCACTTTCTATTCACTTTCTATTCACTTTCTATTCACTTCTGGATCACATTCTATTCACTTTATGTTCACTTTCTATTCATTTCCGGGTCATTTCCGGGTCACTTCCGAGTCACTTTGTATTCATTTCGGGTCACTTTCTGTTCACTTTCTATTCACTTCCGGATCACTTTCTATTCACTTCCGGATCATTTCCCGATCACTTTCTATTCACTTCCGCATCACGTTCTATTCACTTTCTATTCAATTCCGGATCACTTTCGGTTCACTTTCTATTCATTTCCAATATTATTAAGGACTATTCGTCTTTTAAACAATTTTACGGGCTTAAGAAATTTGATATTGAAAATATCGTTAAATCTGAAATGGAGAGTGAAATTCCGAAATCCGAGATTTTAAATTTTATTTTGATGGAAACTTATGCCTATTGTTTACCAATAATTGTCAAATATTTAAACAACGTAATAAATAAGGCTTGAGAAAAATGTATCTATGTAATGTGTAAAATAAAATTTAATTAAAAATATTAAGTATTATAAATTAATTAACCTCTTATATGTCCACCCCGGAGTCGAAATTTATAGTAGACTCCACGGCAACGTGCAATAGTTTCGTGAATCTCGACAACCTAACCTTTTTTTCTATATTAAAATTTTTTCCTTTAAAAGCATTTCGCATTCGTACAGCTCCTCATTTCTCCTCGAAAAGTCGTAGAGTATACACTTTTTAAAAATGAGTAATTCACCGAGCAAATTTTCCAACAACTAGCAGAAAAGCGAGAGTAGAACAAATCTTATTCAAAAGTCTCCACCAAAATCGAATAATGGATTCTCCAAAAATAATTCTGGAAACCCGACGAAAAAAGGATATACAATTTTACATTCACCGTCCTCGTCGTCCTCGTCGTCGTGGAAAGCAAATAATCGATACTAAGAAAATAAATAATCGTACAAATAGAGCATTCATGTTTTTCATACATTTTAATTATAAAATAAATTATATATAAAAAATTGTTTTGATTATTATTTCATTACAATTTATACCCCTGAGTCGAAATTTAGAGTAGACTCCGCGGCAACCTGAAATAGGCTATCTCTCTCCTGCTAATCCTAGTTCCAATCTTTCTTCCTTCTTTTTTCCCCCACACGGACCCACGACGGAATTGTAATCTCGGCACTTGCCCCGAAATTTAGACCTGCGCCAACGGGCAATAGGCTGTCTCTCTCTCTTCCGCTATCCCTAAAGAATTTCGATTTTTCCTTTATCCCGCCCGGCCTGTCCCACCACGGAATTTTAATCCCCGCATGTGCCCCCCGAATAGGTGAGCCCATTGCTCGACACTTAGGCCTCACTTCCTCTCCTCCCCTCCCGGTGGGTGGCTAGCTGCTATCCCCCTTCCCTCCCCCTCAGAGTGTGGGAGGGCGCCAGTGACGTCATCACTGTCTCGCTATATATACTACTGTCGGTAATTAAGATAAGTGAAAAAAATAACAATAGGTGATGCCGACCCTTTATATTAATGTGTGAAATTACTAGGTTAATTACTAGGCACCACTTTCACTACCGCGTCCGAAAAAGCAAACGTAACACGCGCGGCGATGACGTCATTCCAGCTCACCGAGCTCATCCAGCTTTCACACCGAAATAAGAAGTGCCCCTACTTACCGACGTGGAGGACGAGGAGCGCTGATGCGCATCGACGGCGCTGTTAAAAATTAGAAAATATTCTCTCCACCCCTCAAACCAAAGTAAGAAGCGGTTCTACTTGCCGACGTGAGGCGTTGGGACCAACGCATTCCCCCACCAACAAAAGAAGGGCCCCATTTTATCGACAGTATAAAATATATTTAAAAAGAACGCTTTTTTATATCAAAAAATTGTAATCAGCTTATTAAAGGTTCAAAAGGCTGAGTTTTCAGTTTTCTTTTTGAAAGTTTCGAAAAATATTTTAAAAATGAGACACCTCTGACTGTGCGATAGTACTCAGCCATCAATAGTAAATCTAATGTTTTTCTAATTTCCTGCAGTAGACTAATTATCTGTTAATTGTCTTTAGTTACTCGGTTATCTCGCGTGGTTGTAAAAAGAACAAGGCCCTTTTAAAGATAAAAAATCGATAAGAAAAATTTTTTATGAACGATTGTAAACCGAACAATACGCTTTTAAAAGATAAAAAAATTAAGGGCATATAATGATTCATTAATTACTTTTCAAATGGCGGCTGTTAGTAGATACGACTATAATGGTTGCTGAAACTTTTCCCAATTAATAACACTCCTGATCAGCCTGGCTCAGATAAAAAGAAAAATTATTTCACAGATTCGTTTTTAAGTAATGTCATTATGAGATACAGTTTTTGAAAGTTGAACCGCAGTGTACAAAACCGAAGAAAAGTAAGCTCTTTCGTCATTCTCTTCCTTCGCTTTGCGACTAGTCAATCAGTCTCCCGGTGAACCTTGCAACGAACTTGTTTAAAACTCAACGACGCAGCCGCGAGTGACAGTGTCGCGTTATTAGTGCATGTTTTAATGATTTTTCTGCAAAAATGTCAGCAGAAATTGCACAGCTTCGTGAGGCGTTCTCCAGATTAGCCGCCGCTCATCGTAATGAAGTGCATCGTAATGGGCTGTGTTCGAACGGTGCGGTGACGAGTGGCGACGCGAATTGTCGATATTGACTTTCACGCAGTTAAAACGCGAATTCAATTATCTGCTGAGCCAGACTGCTCCCCCGCGGATATCAAGATTATTTAATAGAGGTGTTTTAAATGATGCCTTTGTTTTAAAACTCGCGGGGGAGTTTGTTTTCCGGAGTAATCTTCAACAAAACGCGCTATGGAGAGGTTTGGTGGAGGCATACAAACTACAAGGTAAGCTGCAGTTCTAATATTTTTACTTCTTTTATTTTTTACTTTCTTTTTCTTTGTTTCTAAATTAAATTTGTATACTTTTTTAGCTGCGAGTGATTTAACAGCACACGCATCCTCAGGTGGTAATAACACCGCGGGAACGTGTGAGAACGTTGCGGGCGCGCGCGAGTTTGAGGACGGCCGCAAGTCTTTCGACGAGGGTGATAAGACCCATACGCGCGGCGACTTTCACGGTAAGAACATGCTTTTTCGATTATTTGTTTTAAACGATATATTTTATTCATTATTTTACATTTTTAATGGTTTCCCCACAGTAGATGCGGAATGGAGGAAGAAACCTCTGGGAGTAGTGAAACCGATGAAGACTGTGACGAGGCAAGTAAGGCGCACGCTGAGCTGCGAGACCGTGCACGGATTATTGACGCGCCTTATTGGCGCCGGTCACCATTGCTAGAAAGAGATTTGAACGCAAACAACGGTAAGTTTTTATTTTTTCATTATTCTTTACTATTATTGTTAATAATATATATATATTTTATTCATAATTTAATGATTTTTTTGACAGTAGGCCGCGGCGAATCGGGTAACGAACTCGATAATATGCGCGCTCTAAGAAAACGAGCCATAGAGATCGCCAATTCGTACTCGCGGTAACTATCGTAAGTTGCTATTTATTTTTCAACATTTATTACTTGTATTGTTAAAAATATATTTAATATTTTTGTAACATAAAATGTTTTTAAAATTTTATAGCATCGACTTCATCAAGCAGCCGAGACCCCCAGCTGTGTGAAATTCCTCACGGATTACGCGAGACGCGTCGTATGCAAAGGAAAGAGAACAGACAGTCGAATCGCGATCGAATTCGCGAAGACCTCTCAGCAGAAAACCGCGAGTACGAGTAGCCGCAGCAGCAGAGACGACAAAGCGGCGAGCAGGTAGGATGCGGCAGAGATTCTACGATAAAATGGTGCGGCGTTCGTTTTTCCGTGACGGAGAGTAACGAGCGTGAATTAAAAGAATACCGTCTGGTGGCGCGTGAATTTAAAGTAAATATTCACAACCCACCGGACGAAGAACAAACCCCGGTCTTGTGGTTGAAGAGCTGTATACGAGATATGCACGCGCATTTATCGTCGCTCGCCTCCTCCACGTAAGACCAAATAGGCGTAAGTGTTAGGAGCGAATTTTTTGCACACGGTTCAGGAGGACTGTCCCTGAGACCAGTGCAAAATTTTTCAAATAACTTTTAAAATTAACGAAAGCTTTGTATTAAACTCTTCAATAGTACATTTACCTGTAGGATCCGGCGCACGTAGAAAGCGCAACTTAAATATCGACACGATTAAAAGCAACTCGATAATCGCAATTTAAAACGCCGATAATCTATGTTTATCCCGTAAAATCGTAGTGGGAGAGACATTTAAAATTAAAAGCGGACGCCTCTGTAAAACCCGAGTGGCGGGAAATTTGCGACGGTCGGCGTAAATTGCAGCGGGAAAAGGCTCAGCAACTCGTGCGCGAGGTGGGGGTAGTTGTACCGGTCATCGGCTGTGGTTTTCAAGAATATTACACCGCGTGTGAAATCGCACTCGTAATATACGAGAAAAGCCGTTTCGGAAGCGGCGACGCAGTTTTCTTTGACGGGCGCGACAAAATAAACGCAGCGCGCGGAAATATACATCTGCTCTACGACGACGAAGGAAAACATTTCGATGTCTTGTTAAATTTAACGGGCGTCGCGGGAGATAAGTTCTTTTGCAGTTATTGTAATAAAAGCTATCGATGTGTCAATCAACACAAATGTAAAAGAATTTGCCCTGCTTGTTTTTATTCTCCTTCTTGCGTCGTTGTCGGCGAGAATGATAAAATGAAATGCCAGGCGTGCAAACGAAGTTTTTTCGGAGCGCGGTGTTTTGAGAGGCACGCAACTCCCGGGAGTTATAAACAAAATTACAAAAAATTGTGCGACATTCTAAAAATGTGCGAGAGTTGCTGCAAGTTTGTACATCAGTATTGGGTGAAACACGAGTGCGGAGTTAATTGGTGTCGCCTCTGTAAGAAGCGACATCAAGTAAACGAGCAGTGTTATATGTAGCCAATTCTTAATCGTAGAAAAAAAGGACAAAATGAGATTTTGTTCATTTTGTACGATTTCGAAACACGGCAACATACTGTGTAAAGAAATCAGGCATCGACAAAGCTGCACGTCCCTAATCTGTGCGACGCTCACGAGGTGTGCACAGATTGTATCGAGACGGATGATATTACGCAGCGTTGTGACATTTGCAGTATTCGCGAATACGAATTTATCGAAAACCCCGTCAAACAGTTATTAGGTATTTGTATCCGGGAAAAAACAGTTTTTAACCAAATTATATGTATCGCACACGATGCTCGCGGATTCGACGCGCAGTTTATCCTGAAAGAATTAGTTGAGAGGCCCTTACCGGAAAATATTTTAAACGGGCAAAATATTATGAAGATTTAGCTAGGTTGTACTAAATTTATAGATAGCTTAAATTATTTACAAATGAAATTATCCGCGCTTCCGAAAACTTTTGATTTGCCGGCTAGCAGAAAAAAAGGCTATTTCCCACATTTTTTTAATACGTTGGAAAATCAATCTTACTTTAGAACTTTCCCGGATGCCCGATTTTACGGCCCTGATCGATGAGCGAACGCGAGCGGCAACAATTTTTTACGTGGTACAATGAAAATTCCGGCTCGCATTTTAATTTTAAAAAAGAAATTGTAGATTATTGTAAAATGGACGTTGAAATTTTGCGCCGCGGCTGCTTAGCCTTTAGGAAGATTTTTCTAAAACTTGCCGAAGTCGATTTTTTTGTAAACGTGATTACTATAGCCTCGGCTTGCTCTTTCGTTTATAGGAAAAAATTTTTAAAGCCAGATTTAATCAGAAGTCTTCCGCCGGCCGGCAATCGTATTTCACGAAGGGTCGTAATAAAATTACGAAATTTGAACGTAATTTTAATGAGGCCTACGAGAGTTCACGCGCTAAAATCGCTAAAATAAAATCGGATACGAGGTACATGAAATATGGGAGTGCGAATTTGACCGATTAAAATCGGAATCGCCGGAGATCGCGCGATACATCGCGAACCAACCTCTTATATGGAAAACCGTCTTATATTGAATCCTCGAGATGCTTTCTTTGGCGGACGCACGGAAAACATAGTAGCGTCTTACGAGGTCGAAGCACGGGAAAAAATCAGCTACATAGACATATGTTCGCTGTACCCTTTCATTTGTAAAAAGGGCCAGTTTCCTATTGGTCACCCGCATATCTTTGTGGACGCACAGTGCGCAGAGCTCACCGGTGACAACCCGAGCAATTTGACGGGTGTACAGGGACTCGTCAAGTGTAGCGTTTTACCGCTTCTCCCCATAAAGATGCATAATCCACTTTGCGCTCTGTAAAACTTGCTGCGAGGAATCACGGCAGCAAGACTGCGAGCACGAGGAGCCGCGTGAACGCGAGTTTGAAGGGAGGTGGGTGGCGGGAAAGCGGTAGGAGTAGGTTACCAAGTAAGGAAGATTGACGTAATTTGGTAGTACGAGACAACGTGTTTCGATCCGCATACGGGGAACGGTGGATTGTTTGCCGATTACGTCAATCTTTTTCTTCAAGAAGAAGAGATATAGGAGGAAAGATTCAGTTGAAGAAAGAGGAAACGAACGAGGTAATAGCAGCGCAATAGGTGAAAGGAGGGGGCGAGTAGATATGGGGAGTTGCATATTTGAGATACCATAAAATAGAGATCTATGAGACAATGGGTAATTGGGTAGAGAGAAATAGAGAGACAAAAATAATTTTACTTGGGGACTTCAACGCAAGAACTGTAAAGGAAGAAGGTTTATGAAATAGCAGAGAGAAGGAAGAAAAAAGTAGCCGGGGCGACACCAGGAACGAGGAAGGAAAAGATATGATAAAATGGCTAGAGCAAAATAAGCTAGGGATAGGAAACCGGGCGACAAAAGGGGACATGAAAGGAGAATGGACACAAATAGGCGGAAGGTGGTGCACGACTATAGATTGCATGGTGAGAAATGGAAATGGGAGAGAAAGAATCAGAAATATGGAGATAGGGAACAACATAAAATCAGATCACCTGCCGATCTAAATAGAAAGGAAATATCAGATAATGAAGAAGAAAAAAAGGAAAAAATTTAAGGAAGATTGTCAGATGGAAAGAAGGAAATGAGAAAGGCTACAGAGAAAAATTGGAGGCAATGGGAAGAAAAAATAACTGGAAAGATCTGAAGGAGAAAAAAATAGAGATAAAAGCGGGATTTAAAAAGAAGAAAAATGGCGGGACGAGGAATGCCAAAATAGAAAAAGACAACTAGAGGAAGCACAAAAGAAATTAAGAGAAAAAGAAATGACAGAGGAAGAATGGAGAAAGAAAAGAAGCGACTACAGAATTTTATAGAAGAAGAAAAAGGAGAAAAGCCAAAATGTGGCCGAAGAAATTATGGGAGGCAGTAGAGCAGAACAAAAGAAAGGGAGTAAAGCGACGTTACTATAAACGAAGAAAAACGGAGAAAGCACTTCAGAAGCCTGTATATGGTAAACGATAAGGGGTCGTAACGGAAAAGAGAAAACAGAGAGAAAAGAGAGGGAAGAGAAAAAGTGGAGGAGGTGGAAAAAGTGGAACAAATAACGATAGAAGGAATAAGGGGTAAAGAAATTAAAAAAGAAAGCACCGGGACAAGACAGGATAATGAATGAGGTTTGGAAAATATGAGGGGGAATACCTACTAGAAAGGAATTGAAAGAGATACTTAATAAAATATGTAAGGGGAGGAGATGTGTGAGGAATGGAAAACAGAAATAATAAAACCAATATTCAAGAAGGGGAAGAGGAACGAGGTAAAAAATCACAGAGGAATAACGCTGATGGATACAGGATATAAAATATACCCGGAAATTTTAAGGAAAAGACTAGAAAAGGAGATAGAGGGAAAGCGGGTAGTGGAAAAATCGCAATTGGGATTCAGACAAGGAAACGAAACCACAGAGGTAATATACGTACTTAAAGAGGTAATAGAAAAAGGCATAAAGAGGCAAAAAGGGTAGGTAATAGTGTGCTTTGCAGATATGAAGGCGGCGTTCGACAAGTTAGACAGAAACAGAATATAGGAGAGAATGGAAGAAAAAGGCGTGAACGAGAAATTGATAAAAAGGATAAATGATCTATTTGAGGGAAAAGAGCAATGAAATTCGAGGACAAAATAAGTAGGGCGGTGGAAGACATTATTGGAGTAGCTTGCTGTGAACAAGCAAGAGTTCAAAGAGAAAGAAGAGAAATGGAGAAAAGGCGAGAGAAGGAAAGAGAGAAAAAGAAAAAGAGAGGCGCTGCAAAACGCAGGTTTATTAGTAAAAGCATGGAACGACGGCATAAGGCAAGGAAAAATGCGTATAGAGGATGTGATAGAAAGAATAAGAAGAGCAGATGAGGGGGAAACAAAAAAGAACTGGAGAAATCTAAGCACGTCAATGAGATTAAAGGAATCATAAGAGAGATCTGGAAAAGGAGAAGCAAATGGAAAAAGAAGGAAATAAGGAGAATAGAAGAATGAAGAACAGTGACGGAAAGAAAGGCTCGATACAAGCCTATGGCAATGGATGACATGAGCAGGATGCTGAAAGAGGCAGGATTTGACAACCAGAAGATCCAGATAAAAGAAAAAAAAGAGAAGAATGGCAGAATGAAAGAAGAAGAGGGACAAGGCTGGAGGATCAGAGAATGAAAGGAGGAGAGAGGCGGAGGAAGGAAGAAAGATAGAAGTTAAAAGACAATGCACACAAAACACTAATGCTACAAAAACTACACTCACACACATACAAATGAGACACATACAAATAAGGAACAATAAAATAAAATAATAAATTGTAATCATGTATAAACTTAAAGTTTAACCCTTTTCCTGGTCGAAGAGTTACAGCTTCGGTGCAGGCAAACGGAATTCATTTTAAAAGGTCCCGACCGTCGCTGAATCCGAATTCGGTGTCAGATTTTCAAAATTCAAGATGGCGGATCCAATATGGCGGATGACGAATCTAAAAATCCAAGATTTTGAAAAATAAAAAATACTCTCGTGTTCTACATTGAAAACAAAAATTCATAGCAGTTTTCTGATTAGTCGCATAGATTTCGAGAAAAAAATTCTAAAAGAATCAATTTATCAATTTTCGTCCGTTCATCGTTGTTCAAGCTCTGTGTGATATTTAAACTCACTAAACTTGGCCACTATCTCCAATTTTAACCCATTAACGCTCAAATGGCCGGAATTTTATCGTTAACTTCAAGCTTGTGCCTTTCAATTATAACCCGTGAGGAAAAATTATTGGGATACATATTTTTGTGTAGAAAAATCTAATCTTCCGAATGGAATTGTCAAATTAATCAATAAATGACCGCAAATTGGTCATTTTTAACAATAAACAAAAAAATACCGATTTTTGAATGTTTTTTATTTTTAAGGTATTTTTCTAACTATGTTCTCGGTACTTAAGAACTTTCTAACCCATCAGGATGCGGGACCCGAAAGTTGTACTTCAAAAATATAC
>JAWWEM010023887.1:0-18906 GCA_035582935.1 Ormyrus thymus | reverse complement strand
ACCGATATTTATACTAGAATTCTTTCTTACAGTTCTAGATCGATTCTATCTAGCGGATCTATCTGGAATCTAGACTTTTAGCTAGATCTTATCGGAAACTTCTACCAGGGTTAATTAAATCTTAATTCCGAGAATGAGCTTTATTTCATTAATTAAAGATTTGGAATTCAAATACACTTCACTATCAAGTTCTTTGTTAATTTTATAAATTACACGTTATATTTTGTATCTTTTCCATGAATTGAATTTAAATTATATTTACTTTAAATGTGATTGAACCAATTTATCTACAATCGACTAATTTATTTTCTTTCATTTAACTTGTTTCTAAAACCGTTAAAGTGAATTTAACGTTTAACGCTCGAAACGAACGATATACTATCATTGCTCACGCACGCCGTCGATTCATGTTTACAGAGCGTTTCGATTGCCCGAAGATCGTGATTTTCGTGCACAGTCATTAAATATTACAAAAATGCATCAACATCCGATTTTCAAAATGGATTAACATAAAAATGTCAGTACCGCGGACCGACCAATTAATCCAAATGAATTACAGTCTACTCGTTTGAAATGAGCGCAATGAAACGCAGTGCTATAGTCGACCTTGCAAATCGGTCGAAGATTTTTAGTGCAGCACTTTGTACGGAAGTGCGCACTCCCCTTTATGCGTGCTTTTTTACATGATTTATTTATGCAACTGGCACTTGTAGAGCTATCAAAAATTGATTTTAATAATTTTTTGGCGCTTTCGGGAATATCAAAGTTGAATAATGTCCTCTTCTGTCGTTGATATTTCCGAGTGTAACTTTTCCTACTTCTGTCATTTCTAGTTTATGCCTTTTGCTTACGTAAATGCCACTCTCAATTTGAACTTTTTAAAGAGAACGTTTTCAAATCCAAAATTTAATAATGAAATCGTTTTAATTAAAAACTCCCGATAATGCAAATAGAATCTTTAGGCGTTTCAAGTTAATCGTTTACATTGCCATTTAAGTAAATTACTATTCGCTTTGCTAAAGCACCGCGAGCTCGCGTGATCCAAATAATATATTCAAAGTATAAATAGACCTTTTCCTAATTTAGTCATTCAGCTTTCGCATATTGATGTGCTATCTGCCTTAATATTCCACCACTATCTCGAATTAATTTAACAAGATTCCTAATCCGATTATCGGCACGCGTATTACACCGTCACTCGACGAACACCCCGATCAATTCCCGCAAAAGTGTATTCCATCGAAATCTAGCGAAGCGAAAAAACTCGAGGCTAAACGGAGGACTGCAGCGCGCATTATCGAGCGCGCACACCATGCAAATCAGCCTCCCCTTCACTCAGGCACCGCCGACGTGCAACGCCATCGCAGCCGAGGCTCGTATACGCATGTGCGGCTGCGTCTGCGGCAGCAGCCGAAATCGCCGATGCACGTCCCTCCTTGCTCCCTCTCGCGAGGCTCGTAAAATTTCGAGCGACGTGAACGGCCGAGTCTCGTAAACTCGGCCCGGGCCCCCGTAGCCGGGTATGTCCTTTTTACGCGAGGAACGCCGCCCCGCGGAATAAGCAGATTAGCGGGAGTAAAAGCTACGTGGGAGAGCGTTACGACTCGCGGCTATAACTTTAACAGTCTCGTGTAATATAATTAGTTGGATGCTCGGCCGCGTTCCGGAATGCGATTGCGTCGTATTCCGGCCGATCCGCGTAGGAGAGAGACGTTTAACGCTTCTTATCGCCGCAGTGAAATGAGTTTATATGCGGCGCGGGGGTGGCCGGATTTTAGATCGCCAAGTTTTCGAGATGCGCCCTGAGAAATTTAGCGGAAGGAATTTCGAGAGCTCGATCGATAAGTAAAGTAGTAAAACAGCTGGCGTAAAATGGATTTTATATACAAAAGCGTGTCTCGGGGGTGGATACTTCGGTTTACCGTGGGACTTTACTTTTTACTTAGCCGCTTTCAATTATTTAACTCTCACCTTGCGCAATTAAACAGAAGAGGAAGATAAAAGGGCATTTCGATCCTAGGATTCCACGCGGCTGGGATTAAGTCGAATTCGAAATGAAGCTACCTCTCGGCGAACAGACGGCTGCGGAGCTTGGCAGCTGCACGCATTTTTAAATTAAGCCAAGATTACTTCCGAAGCAAAGAATTGTTCGCTCAACCTCGTATTTCAGAACAAATCGCGGGCGTTCCTTTCACCAAGCGAACCCAATATAGACGAACCAGCAAACTTTTCCACGGAAGCCGACTCCTCGTCATTATCTTGTACGCGGCGCTGCGCAAATCACACGGCCGACGGGTCGATCGGAATAGCGATCGCTACAGGAGAAATCGGACGAATCTTTGTGGGGCGTTAAAAGGAAGGCAACGAGCGCGTAGGCGACCGGCGACCTCGTTAGCGACGCCGACTTGCAACAGGTGAATCATACCGCGCCGCCAGGATTTCATATATAACGCCTGCTTTTTCTGCCTCCACCCCCGGCGAATTCGCCCGCGTTCGATAGTCCCCGATGTGCGCCGTCTGACGAGCTCGTCCCGGGAAGCGATTGTGGATGGAGTTCGTACTCCTATCGTAAGATGGATCTTTTTCGAAGTTTCGCTGACGAAGCTGATTGTTCTTCAGAAGCGAGGAGGAGGATAAAGGATGAATTGGCGAGCTCGGGAATTTTCAATTGGAGGCGCAACACCTCGCTTGAATGCAAGTCGCTTTTTAAACCGGGCTCCTTTGCGTATAATTAAACTGTTCGATACTGAAGTAGAAATCGTTACCTTCTTCAAGTCAGTCGCTCGGATTCGCTATTATAGCAAATTGAGCCCCTTTTAGTAATGGGCACTGCGAATTTGCGTGACCTAAATAATGTATTCAAACGTATAAAGGGAACCTTTTCCAATATAATGCTCTCTCGTTCCATTGAAAGCTTTTGCCGTGTTTCTATCGTACCACTAGTATTTTACGTAACACAATTTTTCGCTTAAGCGGACGTTTTTCAATAGACGGCCATGTGAAAAAAAACAGAGGCCAAAACTCTCTGCAATCAGCAGTAGATCCATTTTGTCGAGCCAATTTATGAACTAAAACGGGCGGACGACGCGCGCGCCAATCCGCTCGCCAGAGTCCGCGCTTTACGAGCGTTCCGCGCAAGCCCTGGACGCGTCTTTGAGGCCGGATCCACTCCGGCTTGCTTCGGAAATTGTCAGGTGCGACTGTCCGCCGGATTTGGCACGACGACTTAGTCAATACATCGCCTCCCTGGCCCTGTTTCCCTTTCTCCCGCCGCGCCTGCACAGGAGGGACAGAGTGCACGCTCGACTGCCGATCGGTTAATTATTTATCCTTGGAAGCTGGCCGCTCGAGTGTAATCATCGGCGAGGCCTTGAAAGCGCCGCATTCTGAGCCCTAGTCGCGCGCTTAATTGCGCTGGTGGAGCTGTCGAACCAGGGGGGGTATACTGCTCCGTGTCGGCGAGCCAATCGGCCATTGTGCAGGGCGGTTACGTCTGCTGAGGGAAATGCTACTTGTTGGTCGGAGATATACAGCTGCGATAGGTCGACTTTATGCGATTTTGAGGATATCGGAGGGAACGGATGGGTGACGTTTACGAGGGTTTCTGTATCTTTTTTTTTTTTTATTTTTATTTGGCAGGATTGATATGTCGCTCGGATGAATGTAAACAAGATTGTCTCACGTGTGGCGAATATCCAAAAACACTTTGGAAAAGCTTAAAGTCAATCCAGATAAGAGAATCAATAATGTTACTTTTGCCCGGAGCGCGCCTTTTGATTTATTATGGAGCACTTGTTACACACCGTAAAAACGATATCAATTTGTACGTTTTGAAACTAATACTTTGCTTCCCAACAAGAAAGGCGTTTAGAATATCGCGACGAGTTGAAATGTACCGTTTACAAGGATAGCCAAAAAGTGGAGTTTTTATGCGATTGAAAATACCAGCCAATATGTGAAGCCTTATTTTCCTAAAAGAAAATTCTCGCCTCGAAATTAAATAAAGGCTATTTAAGAGAGGGCCGTTTTATCTGCGTAAAAATAAAATACGAGATCGTAACTTTTATTGTCTTTTTGCATTTAAATTTATGTAAAGCTTTTAAATCTTTAAAGTTGATCCGAGCGCTTTTTATTTAACCGTCGAACGTGTTTTTCTTTTTTTATATTTTCTAATCAATCGTTTGCTCCCGCTCTCGCCAAATATTTAAAATGCAAACAAAAGAACGCGCACCCTTTCGCCGAAACAATTTTCATTAAAAAAAAAGACAATCGAAGCCGTATTCGCCGCAGGTGTGTAAGCCGCTCTCGAAGGTTCCTCCGGGTTGCTTTGCATGCAAACCCGATCCTCGCGCGACGATAATTTTTTCGAGCCCGGCGCGCGTCGTAAAGCTTTCGGAAGCAAGTCGTTCTTCATATTAACGAGACGTTACGATCGAGCTATTCGACGGTCGTGGGGGGGGGGGGGGGCACGTGTCGCTCGTAAAAATTCAAATCGCCGGGCTTCCAATTTCTCAGTCGACAGCCAACTTCTTCCATCTCCGATCTCAAGGTCGGACTCCTCGCGCAGCCCCGGGAGGAGGTTGATTATAAACGGACCGCCCGGGGAATGCCGCCAGGTGATTCACGTCCCCGTTTCCGCATCTTTTACGGGACTCGAGGCGAGGTGCAAGTGTCGCTTTTGGTACTCGGCGGCGCTTTTTTCTCCGTTTGCTCGGGTCGACATTTATTAATATATCGGCGGATCGATACTCGAACGCGCCGGCATGAAAGCGACAGCGGCGGGGAGTCGGTGAAATGCCAAACTTGTGCAGATAGTTTTTTTTTTAAAGCCAGGTTAACTGGATTGTTTATTTTTCCTTGCGATGTATTGTATATTGCAGTGCGCTATAAAGAATTTTAATGCCCAATGTCTTGTTTTATTAATCATTTGAAATTTAAGAGCTTTTGGTTCATTTTTGGAAGTGTGCCACTTGCAATTTATCGTTCTTCTACGTATTGTGAATAATATTTCTTAAAACAATGAAAATATTTTTTAATAAAACACGCGAAGATAGTAAGACTAAAATTTCCAGTATATTTTATCCGCATATTTAATGAAATGTTACGTTGGTGCACGCATTAACTGAGAATTTTGGTAAGACTCGAAAAGAAAAAAGGTATGGCTCTTACTTCGCCAGGAATCGAACCCGGGACCGTTTTCGCGTCGGATGCTCTTCCCACTGGAGCTACCTATGCCTACGCTAACCTCTTCTTCGAGTCGTCCTCGTATGTCTACGGTTGTGCTTATCGTCTTTCGCCAGCGCCATACCGTGACAGAAAACATTCTAATATGTGATGTTTTTATTGAAACTCTGTGAAGAGAAAGCACATTTTTTCTCTTTTATTGACGCTCATAAAGAATATGTGGCGGGCGAATCTCGTGTATAATATTTATTGGAATCTCCTGCTTACAAGCAAAAAGATCTTCCGATCCGCGATGATATTACGGCATTGGAATTCCAGCGTGCCTGCAAATTGGATTCATTGCCAGGCTTCCGACGCGGAACTTACTTTTTGCGCTATCGAGCGAGACCCAACGTCGAGAACAATGCGCGGGGAACAATGAAGCCGACTGCGAAGTATAATCGAGCCGTCGTTAAATATGTTCCTGCGGAAAGTCGGTTCGCACTTGGCGCGCAAACACTCCCAAAGACACTGCAATGGCTGCAAGGCGTGCATTAGGCACCGATTGATGCGGACCGGCGCGTGCATACCCCAGACATTCGTGAAATTCCCCACCGCCGGTCTCTCTCTCTCCATCCCTGCATCCCCTTCCTTCATCGATTCTCAGTGCAATTAATTCTCGCGCGTCATTGCGTCTTGTGTCTGGCTTTGGAAATATTCGTTTATAAGCGGGTATCGACCTGCTACGGCTTTTGATTTTGTTTTCTAGGTCGAGTTGGAATGTGGGATTTTTTTCATTTTGATGTTTGACGCGTTGGCTGTAAATTTGGAGGATAGTGGAAGAAGTTAATCTAGCGAGCGTCAATAATTCTGAATGCGGGCAGATGGCCAATTTTCAAATATATGGTTGGACACTCTCCAGTTTTTCTCTTGGCGAAACTTTTAAGTGATTGATAAACTTGAAAAAAAGTCTGCCCGAATACTTGAACTTTTTGCGAGTGCAAGTGGAATGCTAAAGTTCCTTTTTTTAAAATTATGTTCCCTAATGAATTCCTTTATTTTATATTTCAATTTAAGTACACTTATGCAAATTAATATTTACGAAGTATTAATGAAAGAATTTTGTACACCAGCATTTATTTATTATGGAAATTATCTGCGTTTATTTTTTTCCAGCTTTAATATGTTATTTTAAAGAGGAAACGCGAGATAAAATTTTGATTATGAGACGTGATAAAATGAATTAGAGTACACTTTTTAAGAAACCGTGTCTATGTAAACTGAGAACACAATTTAAAATAGTATCTCTGGAAGATTCTTAAGGATCAAATTTCGCTACAGCATTTTCAACATTTCATAGAATAAGTCCCGGTCGTCGAGATAATATTAAAATTTCTGGAGAATTCACAAACTAATTTTCGTATCTCAGAGTAAAAAACATAAATTAAATTCCATTACATAAATAAAAACATAAATTAAATGAAGTTCCATTACAAACTCTTTATTATAAAGCATTCACGGAGAAAAAATTCGGTTGCCATTAAGTGAACGACATCAAAACGTTTACCATAAAAAACGCAAGTGGCACCAAACGGTTTCGAAAACGTATCGAACGGCGAGAATCGTCGCCCTCTCGGGAGCGGTAAACAAAAGGGTAAACACAGCCAGGCGCGTTTACGAGGGAAATTTCGAAATGCCTTTCGCTCCTTTCGGTTTATTTTTCCCGGGGAAAGGGGCGAGAATGTCGACGCTGCAGAGCCGAGACTCGAGCAACTCGCTGGCGAAGTAGACTCGCTCTCTTGTCGCCTCGTCGTCGAAGAAGCTCTCGACCTGCTATTATACGCGAGTATCGAATACATGCAGCGCGCCGAGTCGAGTGCCTCGCGTGCTTACGTTATGAAGCCTCTCTGCCGCCTCGCTTTTGGCGTTGCATAATAAATACTGCGCGCGCGCGCGAATGCATTTTTTAATTCTCCGAGCTGCTCGTTTGCCTCTGCCGTCGCTGCTCACTGCGCGGCTACTTTGGTCGCCAGGACTGCTTCGAGCCGCCCGGCGTGAATTCGTTATTTATATAACTGGGCTGCGGGTCTCGCGGCGACCGATCTAATCATTCGACGTGACAGCTTATGATTGCGTTCGCAGCCGGGCTGGTTTAAGTTGCAACTGTTGTGCACAGTGCTGGAGAGTTTCGCTTGCGTGTAATCTCCGAGTTTATGGATGCACGTTTGGCAATAATTGTGGCAATAATTTTCATGTATTGGATAAACCGATGATTCAGACTTTGAATATTCACTCACATTTTACTAAATGGAAAGCCGGTAGTTTATTTGCTTTCAAAAATTCAGTATTTTATGGTCGCAGGGTTGTTCAACGAATCACGCGATGAAACTGAAAATTCAGTATGTTTGGGTAACTTTTAAATCTTAATGTTAGTTTGCGTACTCACAGGTATGTTTTGTGTATTATCTTTCTTCTTTAAGCATAAAAATGAAAAATAATAACAACTGATAAACTTTGACGACGAAAATGGTAGTTCAATGGTCGAGGGTTCATTGATTAGCCTCCATTTGCTGGACTTTAGAATATTTAAAAACAATATTTCAATTATTTCTATTCTTATTGTCCCCTTCATCTCCAAACAACGGAATACTCTCGCATTGTCTTCTACTAATAGAGCCGTAAAATCTGCGGTATTCTGAATATTGAAAGTTCAATGAACGTGAAATAACTCGGGCGTATGAGCTATTTTGATTTTGATTGCCAGACAGTTAGTGTGTGTCCGCAAACTGAATCGAAATAGGCGAGGCTGTAATATAGTACACGGAAGCATTGTGTAATTCTGCGCATTCGATCCTTCCTTCGGCTTGAAATGGGAAAAGTTTTTCCAGAGATTGAAAAACTTCTTAGCGAAGCGTAGAATTTTAATTCTTATAGCATTGTTAATAAATGCAATTCCGAAAAATTCATAAGTTTTAATTTCCTTCCGACTTCTGTTTTTGAAAAGCAGCTCTGATTCTTATAATAACTTTATCCGAAAGTTGCTCTCAACAAAATGTTACCACAGGTAGTCAGCCATACTTTATGAAATTCTATCTACAACCGCGATAGAATTTATTTGAAAGTTGAAAATAATAGTTCGTTTTATTTGCGCACGCCGCCGCGATAGAATTTTAATGCTCTTATGCATTTTACGATTAAAAAAAGTTTTTTCAATAAAAACTGCCCTACTTTCACCCCAGCTTATTACGCATTCGCTTTATCTTTAGTGAATTACAAATCTAAGGTTAACATTTTTCAAGCAACTTTAACAAACCGTAACGCAATACCAGGATAGACTCGTGAACACTTGAAAAACTTCTCCCGCGGCTTTACAACGGACCTCGCTTTATATTTATCGCGAAAGTTTATAGAGCGCACTGGAATTTATAAACCACTTTCGCGAAAAATACGCCTTGTTTACGAAAGTCAGCAACCCGGTTATCGATTAAGCGGCGGCCCCCTCTGCCTCATCGCCGGGCACGTTATCGAAAATGAATTTTCGTCACTTTTTGAATGAGAGGAAGTGGGCTTTTCCGCTGCGACCTGCGCGGAGGGAAACACACACTTTTCGGACCTGCGTGCCCGATTTTGCGAGATGGAAAAGTTCTCTAATCGGTAATGCTCCGTGAGCTCGGATTGAGCAATAAATCGAATTACGGCGCGTGTCGAAAAAAAAACTCGTTCCGTTGACATCTGTCATTTTTTTCCCGCGGAAAATTACTTTTCGCTCTGCGCCTCCATATTTATGTGCTTGCCAACGTGAAGGTGATGTATGCCCTGTCTCATTTTCGCCAAGTGTTGTTGCGAAATACAGTTTCTTGAAATGCCTGCTGATTATTGTTGCACATTTGTTCATAAATAATATTTTGTCTATACGAAACTGACAAAATTATTAAAAAATTTATGTGGAGAAATTCAGCGTCAAGCGTAAAGTAATATCTAATAGAATATTGATGAATGAAAATTCTAAAATTAGCAGGATTAAAGTTTAATCGGAAACGTATCATACTTGAGGCTCTTAAGACTTTCCAATAAAATCCAATAAAAAGAATATACATTATTAAATCGATCGATTTTAATTGAATTTCAATAGAAGATAATCGGTTCTGTGTCATCTCAATCTGCCTATGGAGAATCACATCAAAGCTACGGAAATAAAAGTTTCCAAGATTTTTTTCTGCCTTATTAAAATACAGAATAATTAAAATAAAAAGCGACTTATTCAGGTATTCTCTCAGAGCTCATTGTCAGTTCCATTTGGCCTTCATTCAGCGTTAAGCTTTTCAGCAGGCTCCCTCGGCTTCTCTCACACTACATCGTGCACTTTTTGAAGCTGCTTTTCTTAGGAGGATCCGTGGAAGTTGCTCGCAGTATATAAGGCGGCAACTTTACGCGGTTTACCTCCAGCCGCCCGTCTCCGACGTGAGACACGCGAGGCTTTCACACCCCCGGGTCACTGAGTAACGCCCAATTAGAGTCTGATTTATGGCTGCATTTGCGCTCGGCTTCGCGTTGAATTACGAAAAAAGGATTTACGGAGCTCTATGCTTTTTTTAAGAGCAAGTCCACCTTCAAGTGGCGCTGGGAAAATCTCTTACTAGTTAATAGACAATATTGGTTTGCACTTTGAGGAATTCGCATTGCTCGTAGCATTCGATGGCGTTGGCTATGTCATAATGCTTGCTTAGAACTGCTTCGCTTTATCTCCGTATTTTGAACGCTACAAAGACAGCTAAGCTAATTTGTACGTTTCAGGTCCCTAATCCGTCTTGTAATTATCTTAAGCAAGATACAATGTATAATATACTAGTTTGCAACTACGTTAATTTAGGTAATGTTTATTTAAAATTATTAAAAGTAATTAGCAGATTCACAGACGTTCTCCTAAATACCCAGTCTGACTATAGTCAGAACTAACTACTTTCACAGATATTTCTCCTTCCACGGCACTAAAAAGTTTAATAACGTTATTACCGTCGACGAAAGCAATCCTACCCAGCGGATACGACTAGAAGTGGTCATTAGCCATCGAATAAATCAAAGCAAAGTACTCTCCCGCGGCCCTCCACTGAAAAGTCAAACAAAACCCCCGAAAAGCGGCGAGCATTCAACAGCTCAAATCGGAAGCGGCGCTCACTTAAGTGCACTATAACGTTAACAATTAAACCAAAATCCCTGGCTCTCGCAGTGCGCGCGCAAATAAAACGAATCGGCGGGGCGTTAATTAATCGATCGTCATTGGCGTGTATCGAAAGAGGCAGCCAGACGCGCGCGCGCGCAGAGCCGACCGACGCTAATACGCCTAATAAGCATTAATAATATTGGCCCGTAACGCCTCTCCGCGCTTGTATTATTCATGACTGATGCGCGTCGCTCGGGGACGCGGAAGACCGACGGATTCGAACGGCCACCGCGTGCGCCAATTTGACTTTCAAATGAAAATTTTCAATAAAGCGATAGAGAGAGAGAGAGAGAGAGAGCCGCTTTTTTTTATTCTTCGCTTCGCAGGATGCATCAATCATGCTTAGAGTGATTAGTTCGTTTGTAATGGCTCGACTGTGTCGCGGATTAATTGAACTTTCGAAATCGCCGGCAACGAATTCGATTTTGGATTAATATATAATAAGGGGTTTATTTTTGAAAAGCTGAAAGCAGTGTTTAGCTTTAATAGTAATTTGGGTTATTGGGAAAGGTTAATATTAGGTGTATTTAATAATAATAGCGGAAACGATCGTAATTCAAGTTTGACTTAATTTAGATAACGTGTAAGACCATACTATCGAATTTATTCGCGTTGAATTGTCCGCAATGCGCGGGAAAATTTCAGCGGAAATCATGAAGATTTAAAATGCTTTAATTGTTCTCTCTTTTAAACTTCAGTCATTATGCGAAGTGAGTCGCTGCTCTTGAAAACTGAAAAGAGGCTTTTCAAAATGGGAAAAAAATTCTCGCTTTGAAGTACTTTCCAGAAAATTTTTTGTCTCGTAAATACAAATGAGAATTCCATAGCCGGGCGCGTGTAAAATACTTTCGTATTCATTTAGCCCGGAAAAGCGAAAAAGTGTCTTCCACAAAGAAAGTGCAAGCCCTGTAATTAAGTTATAAATATACGATCTCCACTCCGCTTACTTTCCAACGCTTTTGAAATCTCAATAACTTTAGTATATATTCCCCCGTGTCTTTCAAGCCCGGTGAATTAAAGAAAACGCAGCGGCGGCGATCCTCCAAATCCAACGGCAAACAAATCATTCGAAATCAGCCAGGCGAAAGCCGTTAAAAATAATTTACGATAGACGAGATCGGCCCGCGGAAATAGACGTCGGCGCACTCTGGGGAGGCTATTTATAAAGGTCATTATCCCGACGAGTCCGGCCGGAATAGAGGAGCCTTAAGGTGTGACACGCGACGCGACGACGCGCTGCTGCTCGGGGAATTCCGAGAGGCGCTGCAAGCGCGCAGAAACCGCTGACCGCTGCTTCGAGCGGCGGCGGCAGCAGCAGCAGCAGCTACCCCTCACGTGATAAGCGAAAATTACGCTCGTCGCGCGGCTCTTATCTCTGCGCTTTCTCGCGCTGGGGGAATTTTCGAAGAGCGCGCGCCCGGATTGAAATCTACGCGCGAGCTCTGGAATTTATTTTTGGTTTTGTAAATTTGTTTCGCGTCGAGCTATTTCTGCTGCGCGGCTTCTCATTTTAAATCGTAAAGCCGGCTGCCGACGACCTTTACTCGAATGCTTAAGGCGCGCGAATATATTACAAGTCGGCGCTTCACGTCGCGTGGAAAATGATTTCTGGCCGTGATTAAGAGCGAGTTATATATATACGTCATCCAAGGTTGAGAAGATTGCCCATAATTTTGGCACTCCCGAGGTGAAGAATGACGCCGATTAGCCGGAGCTTTCTCTCAAATGACTTTAAACGTTCGAAGACAAAAGAAGCCGGTAAATTACCGAAAGCGTCGCTTATCAAATTTTGTTCACCGGCACAATACATTCCCGGCGTAAATCAGCCGCGCGTCTCGGCCACCTGCATCCCCCCGACTAACAGACTCGTCACCAGTTAATTTCGCGGCAAACGACTCGTATAATCCGAGAAAGCATCCGGGAACAGCTTCCGCTTTCCCCGGACTCGATCCCGCTGCAGCCTATAACTCAAGGTATCCTCAGCGGAGCGCCGAGAGTCACGAGAGCGTGTACAATGCTCGCGCGCACGTCGCCGCTGCTGGACTATTAATTCTTGCCGATCCGCGGAGGCGTGCTTAATGGGAGGAGAGGAAAAAGGAGGACTGAAAATCAGGATAAATGACGCTCCCCGCACACATCGGTTGGCGCGGTCATTAATTATGGATGCGATCCTGGAGGGGGTGAAAATCTGCCGGGCGACGATTTATTGCGCGAGAGCGCTTTTTGCTGCTTCGGGAGTAACGGCGATTTTAAGTGTCTTTAAATATCGATAAATACGAGCGAATCGCGACGCGCTTACCGGGGTCGAAGGAAATTGCTGATAATTAGAGGTAATTGATTATATGAATTACCTCTTTTTACGATTTTTGTGATAGAAGTGAAAAATGACCGTCATACAGTCACTTTTTGTGACGAAAGAATGTAAAGAAGTTCTTTTTAAAGGGCTTTAGTGGAGTTTGAAAAAGAAAATAATGAGGTCTTTTTTAATTCCAACATTAATAACCATTTTCATTTTAAATTGTACTTTTAAGCCACTTTAAAAGAAAAAATTAACAATTAACCTTAACATTTTATGTAAATTTTATTTCATCTTAGTGGACATTAAAATATCGCTTGACCTCGTTTTTCCGCGCATTCAAGTGGAACCCGACCGTAACATAACGGCCACGCCGATTCAATTATTCAACAAAAGAACTTTTCTCTTCACCTCCAAAAAAAAAATGACGCTGAACTGAAAACTTTGACCGAAACCCGAAAATTTAACTTCCGGCTGCAAAAACTGTCATCCAGCACAGCTGAAAGGAAGACGCCATCAGGACGGGACGGCAGATGTACTTCCGAATAACTTCCCTTTTTCTCGTGCTCGAAAAAGCTCGGGCTTATTAAGACGACACGCCGACCGGCCGCTGCACCATTAATGTCGCGCTCATTACTGCCGCTGACATTGACGGAACGGGAGGAGGCGGTCAGCTGCTTCCCTTCTTCGGTCGCTGAACGCTCACTTCATCGATCGCCGCCGGCGGCTGAGCCGTGCAGCCTCGCTTGTACATTCAGCGAGCCGAGCGGAGACAGCCGAGGAGTAATGAGATGGTTCCAAGTCAAAAAGCTCGACGGCAAGATGAAAGCCGCCCTCCCGATTCGCTGCGCTTAATTATATGCACGGCGAAGGAGTTCCTCCGTCGTTTCCGGCGCTTTAGGAATGCTCAGACTAAAGCGGCGCGAGCGCAAATTTACGTTATCTTTTTGTTGCTATCAAAGCAGCTTCGAGGCGTTTTAGCGCGAAATTCCGGCGCGAATCCAGCTTGTAACCGGGGAGCGAATCATAGGCGGAGCTCCAATTTTCCTCTCGAGAGCGCTCCCGAAAATTATTTATTCAAGCCGAATACGCATGATCTCGAAAGAGAGCAAAGCGAAATCGGCGAGTGCGCGCGCTCTTAGGGAAATTGGAGCGAGCGCACGCCGGCCTTCGAAGAGCGAATGTAGGTCAGGCTCGTTGCGTTCTTCGCTTGTGCGCGAAAGAAAAAGAAAAACGCTTGGTTTTCGAGTCACGCTTATCTCCGTACTCGCGCGCATTCGCAACCTTGCGTTTACACCCCCTTTCACTCGATTTACATCTCATAGGCTCGAGCTCCTTCCGTTCTCCAGATTCAAACGGCACTCGCTTCCTCGCTGTTTTTCTCACCTTCCCCCTCCCCCCACAATGATCTTACCAGGCTGAGCCTTTGAATCTCGATCTTTGCACAATTTCCTCTATCTTTTTAGTTCCTCTCGTTAATATTCAAAACTTGTGCTTTCCTTCTACTTCGACTGCCTGCCTTTACTCTTATATCAAACGCACTTGAATCGAACTGGATTTAAGCTAGCGCAATCACACTCGTGGCAGTTGAGATCGTTCAGAAATTGCAAATCGCGGTACTTGCAATAATCCTCGAAACTTACGTCGCTCGATCAGATAATTTTATCGTCCGGCGCCTTCTCGCAGTTATTCCCCGTGATAACCGAAGATAAATATTCGCAGCTTATCCGGGCCATTGTGCCTTCCTTCGCCGCACGGCTGCAAAAAGAACCAGCGACACTGTACGCACTCGCCGGAGCGCGAGGAAAGGGGGGTAGCCGATGTACACAATGCGGCGCGCGCGCGGCCGATGCACCTTTATCGACTCGCACGGTGCACGAGAGGCGGAGCGGAAAAATGAAGCTCGACTTGTACATCTGGAGGCTCGCGGCTGGGCCGTCGTCGGTCCCCGATCGTCGATCGTTCACGAATCTCCGCTCCCTTTTTGTACCCGAGAGAGAAAGCAGGGCGCATCCGGGCGCGAGGACGAAGCGGCCAGACGGGGGCCAAGCGACATGGAGACGTCTAACGCGGCGGGGACTGAGCTGGGGGGACGCTCGCTTTATGATCGATTTGTCCTTTTTCGCGGCACAGGTCGTGTTACAGGTCGGATCGGGCTGACGCGGCGTGCGCGTGATGGATGCTCGACTCGCCGCGCTCTCTGCACTTCGACGCCGCTATTATTGACTGTCCTAGAGCCCTTTTTTGCCGGATAATTGATTTGCTTTTTAGTTGTCCTTTTGCGCGCACTGCGCGTCGGGGGGTATTTTTGTTTGCGCGGTCGATAGCTGTTGAATCGCTGCAAAGTGGATGGAGAGGTTTATTGAAAAAAGGAAGCTCGCAAATTAGATTTTCATTAGGATCGCTCGAGTGCGCGTATCGATCTCGGGCTTTTGTGTTAGAGGAATTTCCAGGATTATGTTACTCATTGAAATATTTAATTAAACAAGCTATCCTAAATACGAGATTATGTTTATGAAAACGTTCGATCCCTTAATACTGTTTCTTCGTACCTTGTTCTCATTTTAAACGGAATGTGATGTAACATTTACGGATATTAAAACGTTTAATATCGAATCTCAATTCTTAGAACATTTTTACTTTTATTTGTACTTTACCTTAGTGCTTTAATACACTGTAAAACAGCAGGACTTAAGTTAAGTAGAAATAGTCAATGTACAGGAAAACATGTCTTTTCTTGCGTATATCTACTTACAGTTTATGATTATAATCCATCGAGTCTTTTTATTCCGGACTGTTATTAGAAAATTGTCACATAAAAAATTCGATAAAAAACTCATAAGAATATATTCAATAAAAAAATTCATACCTCGCGGTTGATATATAAATGCGAATGAAATTGCTCGGTAACCAGCGTACATCAGATTTATCATTCGCAGAAAGACCCGAGATCCCTTTCAAGAGATATCTTCGTGCCATTAAATTCGAACGATAAAGCTTCTCCCTTAAAGGCTGAAATTTAAAAAATTCATCCCTTCAATCAATCGATTTATCGCACTCCCCGGTAAAGTCATCCCCGAGCAGACGGATACTCCCGAGCTTAGGAAGCGCCTCGCTCGAGCACCGGGCGAAGCATTTTTTTAGGCCAGATTCACCTTGGCTCATATCCCGGCTGCTTAATAAGTTTATCGCGCGCGCGCGCACGAGCACACGCCGGGCAGGCGGCATTGTTTTTTAGGAAAGGGAGCGACGGCGCTAAAATTAAAGCACATTCAGCGCGCTTCAAAGAAAGGCCTACATCCCTTCGGCTGTGTTTAAAGCACGACGACGCGGCGGCTATTGTACACACAGAGGAATATCCGCCGGGGAGGAGGCCGATCCTTTCACGCCCACCGCGTTCGCGCTGCAGCTTCGGGCTCGGGGCGCGAGGGAGCGGCACATTCGGTCTTAATAGGGAAGTGCTGGGGAGTTGGTGCGGGGTTAGGGACTCGCGGGATTTATCTTGTGTCGTTAACCTTGAGCGAGGCGGCTGACTTTTTGGAATCTGCTTTGAGGGTCGGGATGGAAATTCGAACTTGGAGAAGTCGGTATTGTTGAGTTTAGATAATTGATAAATAAATGTGAACGAGACAGTTGAGAAGCCCAGTTTTAACAGATGTAACTCGTAAATTATCTGAACATCAGAAGAATCGGATAGATATATCAGTAAATTGTGGTCTTTTCTCTTCTCCGCGATTTTTCAAGAAAGGATCATTTCGAAAAAGTTGAGAGATTTATGCGCGCAAACGTGTGACGAGCACACATGTTGCCGCCGGAATGGAGATTTTGAACAGTTTTGTATAAAGCTCGTGTGCGAGATACGCATGAAAAAGCCGGATATAGCGCCTGTAAGTTAAGGGGGAGAAAGGATGATTTTTCATAGACGTTTAGAGAGGCTTTGCTCGTATAAAATCGGGTTAGAAGATTGATTTTTCCTGACCAATGGCTCCTGAAAGACGAGTGATTTTCAGGTTTAATTCGTGCCCACGGTGTTTTTCAAGCACGCGCTGGCAAAATGCTCTGCGAAAGAATTATTCTTAATATTCGAGCAATAACAATAACTCGGCTAGTTTGTTGGAGTCTTTTAAGAAAAATAAAAGATCGAACGTTAAATTTATAATGCGTAACATATTGCGGGGCAGATTTTTCAAGTTTTCTTTATATTGGATACGTGCATTAAAAATTACCTTAGAATCTAATAAAATCATACGATTTATTTGCACCGCTTAAACATTAATATAATAGTTAATACATCAATATTATGCAAAATATGTAGTATGCATGACCATTGATTGCAAATGCAGGATATTTAATAATTAGATAACTTTAAAGTAAATTATTACTAATTTTAACAAAATATTCCTTGTTTTGCGCTACGCCATTATAATTTTAGAGCAATAATTTGTTAAATTCCAACAAAGCAATAAAACATATATCGGTAGAAAATGACATCGATTTATAGCTGATAAAATTAACAAACACGAAATTATATGAAAATATTAAATATTCTAAAAGTCATATTGTTAATATTTTTTAAATTTCTCTTTTCAATCCTATGAAATTTCGAATGACAGAATATTGACATGAATGGAAATAGAATTCAACAAAAGACAAACAAGTGGAATCCAGCTGAAGTATAGAAATATCTGTTGTGCTTGTCAATAGCAAGAGCAGATAAAACTAAAATTACGGAGTATAACCGGTATGGAATGATATGCACTACACAAATAAAGTTGACTATCCAAAAAAAGAATAAAAGAAATTATTTTTATTAACCGATACAAACGTACCAACAGGTCATAACGTAAACGCGAATTTGAAGCGTGTAAGACTCTTGACTAGGGGTTTTATTTTCATTTAGAAATACGCGCAATCAATTTCGGTGGAATTCTTTTCACGTCTTGTTTTCCATTCTTGTTCCCGTTATTTATCAACCCAATAACTCTCTATATTTTCGAAAAATCGATTATCGAACAAATGAAACCCAACCCAATCCATGAATCAAACTTTGACTCTAATCCTTAATAAATTGTATTTGTTTTGTTTCGCTTGTTTTGTAAACACTGCAAACTGTTTGAAAGATACATGAATCGTAGTAAATGTAGTGTAACACAGATTTCAAAAAAATTGCCTTGCAAATTTTACACGAGATTTTCAATTTCAAAAAAGCTTGAAAGCCGCAACAGTTTTATGGTTTAAAAGAAAAAATAAAATTCCCGGAAAGAAAAATCAATCAATACTTTACAGAAGTTAAAGCTTCGGCCAATTTCGAAGCAAGTCGTTAAACCTTTTCAGAGAAAATAGAAACTGCTTTCTCGAAATATTTTGCTTGACAAGCACTTAATTTATTACTCTTTTCAGTGTATCCTAAGCTTCCGCCTTTCTAAAGAAATGGCGAGAATAAAATGAGCTTTTTAATTCAAAATTTTTATCATCTTTCGTTCGATTTCGAATAACATTCAAGTTCAATATTAATTAGTGAAAAATGGCGCTGAATGGTCTATTCGCCAATATAATGAAAATCTCAGTACATTACGTAAGTTCAATCCCTGAAAAGCAATCCAATCATGACAGTGAATCAATAACGCTGTAAAGCTGTCCTCTATTAATTTTATAATTCATCGGATATAGCCATTCTTATCGATATGACTTTCGCGTCAATTAATTCAAATGAAAAACATTGAAAATACATTCTTCAATTACCGAAAAATACAAAAGAGTAAGGTAACAGTTAATTCTTCGTATTAACAATATTGTATCCCATGTAAAAGAAATATGTATAGTTTATACATAAATTATGCATGGTTACCTGTGCATAGAATATGCATAGATTGAGTACGGAAATGACCATGCATGATCTATGTATAAACTATACAAAAATTGTGCATTTTTGTAATACTTTCGTTAAATTACAATATTACGCTTAAAAAATACTTTAATACTTTTATTATACTGTATTTTTCGATTTTAGTCCGACAATGCAAAAAACTTTCAATAAAATATTAATTAAGAAAGATTTTATTAATTTAAAATTTTCTTTCGTAAACATTCAGTGACAAACAAGAATATACTTTGAATAAAAACACTTACTGTCTTTCGCAATTATGACTCCGTTATATTCTTTAGCTTTTGGCTTGTCCTCCGGCCACAAGAATTTTACCGCCTCACCAACTAATAATGATGCAGC
>JAWWEM010023856.1:0-18917 GCA_035582935.1 Ormyrus thymus | reverse complement strand
CCCGAATTAATAGGATTCTATCAGTTTTTATAAGATTTTCTTTTGTGTACTCAAGAAATCCTTATAAAAGTTTGTTTGCGTTTGAATTTATAGGATTTAATGTGTGTATTTGCACCCGAATCAATGGGTTTTTATCAGACTTTATAAGATCTTTTCAATAGGGCTCTTACTTACCGATTGAAACAGTATTTAATGAAATTGACAATATGGCAAAAAATAACAACAACAAGGCTAAAGTAACGGTAGCTCCGGATAAACAGATCCAACAACCTAATAAAATACGCATGTCCTACAGAGAAATAAACTACCTAGGATCAAAAAGAGCTATTTTTTATTTTGACCGAGGTATAAGAGGGAAACAAATTTTATACCACTCTAACCTCAAAATCTTTGACATGATTTTTCGGCACTCGCGGTATAAAATAATGTTCGATACTGGTGTTTAAGTTGATTATTTCTCGCTTCGCTCGGGCGAAAAATGTCTCAGGAGGTAAATAATCAACTTCGACGCCAGTGTCGAAAAGTACTATTTACGAACTCAATATCCTCCTTAAAAAATCAACCTAAATATAAAGACCTTGTGGTTATAGATGATATCGTATTTACGTCGACCTGTAAATGCGACTCTGGTAAACGTCATGGAAGGATGTTTCCCCACTTTAGAGTAACCTGTGCTGTGGGACTCACTTGTCCAACGAGACTAAACAGCCATGAAAAAAGAAATGCGATAGACAGAAATGCGTCACCTGGAAGATTTACGACAGCGGGCAAATGTTGATTAGATATTGGTGATAATATATATTACAGCACTGTTTTCATATCATATTTATACTATACACTGTTAAGATGTTCCAAATTTTATATTAGTATTAGTTTAATTATTATTATATATCTTTTAGGTTTTATATTCGTTGACTGGCGACTACCTCCGATGTGTTTGCATAGTTTAGTTGCCAGTTAAATCCGTACCTGCGAATAGGACATACCGTTTTCCTCTGCAGGATATAGCGCTTAGTTTAAGGATATATTGTATATATACTCATTCTGTAGCGTTTTGTATGTTACGTCAATTATGTAACTCTGGATAAATAAATAAATAAATAAATAAATAAATAAATTATATTAATAAATAAATCATGTACGCATTTAATTACCCTTTCCAGCTGTTTTACAGTGAAAAAGGGGGCTTTTCATTCCTCTGCCTTTTTATTTTGTATTGAATCAATTTTTCGTGAAATTTGTATTACACGAACCTTGCTAAAAAAAATCGTCCTTACAAAATTGCATAATTAAATTAGCTTTTTCTCTGAGAGCCAAATCCGTTTCATAGTGAAATTCCCAAGCGCTTTCAATTAATAATCGAATTTTCGGAAAGCGCTTTTTTAATGAGCGCAAACATATCCATTTACAGGGAAAGCAGGCAGTGATGTAACGGATCGACTCGTGTTCACGAAATGCACAATACATCGGCGCTAATTACCGGCAAATACGCGCAATATCGGGTTCAATAACTCGGAAAAATTTCTCGACCAAAAAAGAGAAGGAGGATCGACGCCGGTGTATTTGAATTCGCGTCCTTTATCGCGCGCGCGAGATCAGTTAACTCCTTCCAGGGGGAAAATAAATGAACGATGCATTTGAATGCGAGAATGCAACAGGTACACGCGAAACAGAGAAAGAGAGAGAGAATGTAAGCAGAATACTATTTTCATTTCCACTTACGTTCCGCGAGCACACTCGCGCGCACGAATCGCAAACGATTTTGTTGCTCTATTTTACATTTTTCATGCGCACAGACGGAAACAAGATAAAGCTGGAATCGGCGGCACTTTAAACGCAAGAATTTGTCGGCGTTCCAATTTTTCTTTTTAATTATAAATCTCAAACGACTTGTTTAAATCTTTCGCCCTTTGCCTCTGCTTTGATTCTTTTTCCAGCCGCTTTTGGCGCAGCTTTTTTGAGATAAGTGAGCAGTATTTTAGAGTCCTCGCAATCCTACTCGCAGAAATAAAATTGAAGTTCAGCCCAAATAGTTTACCTTGAAGAACGGAAGAAGGCCAGCAGGGTTCTTGGCGAACCCTTGGCCGCAGTCGCCAAAAACGCGCCTTCGAATCTCCCTGCCAACGAAGCATC
Organism: Ormyrus thymus; assembly: GCA_035582935.1. Taxonomy (NCBI): domain Eukaryota; kingdom Metazoa; phylum Arthropoda; class Insecta; order Hymenoptera; family Ormyridae; genus Ormyrus; species Ormyrus thymus. The sequence continues at coordinate 16,784 of JAWWEM010023856.1, read as the reverse complement.
AGTTCTCGAATCGCGGCTTATCCGAGCGCCATTATTAGACCCGCGCCTCTTCGGCCAGGATCGACGGCCGCGAAATAGGAAGAGGGCGATCGGGCTCGGGTGAAAACGGTCGGCCCCCGCGCCGTCCGGGGAGCGGAGCTCTCGAGCCGGCGCAAATAAAACGCGAGCGAGCGTAATAATTAAGAGAGGCTCGGCGGCGGCGGCGGCCCGGCGCTCCATCGAGCCGAATATCGAGCGAGCTTTACAGCGCGTCCAGGGGCTGCCGCTGCAGCCGATGCTCTCGGATGACACGCGGCGGCGGCCCGCTTTGACGTTTTCCGCTCACAAAGAGATGCGCGCAGCTCTCCATCTCTCTCTCTCTCTTTTTCGCTCCCCCGCTCTCTCTCTCTCTCTCTCTCTCTCTCGCTCGTCGACGTTCATTAATGCAGCCCTTAGCTGCCGGAATGCCGGAAATATTTATAAAGCCGGATTGCTAAGCGAGGCCCCGGGATCTAATCCGGTTTTTAAAGCGGAAAACTGCCGCGTTATTTTTTCCTTGCCTCCCCGCCGGCGGAACGAGCTTTTCCTTTTGACAGAACTAATTTGACCCCTTTTCGGAGTGCGCGCGCGGCCGCTTTTCGAAAAAGGCCATTAAACAATGGCAGTTCTTTCGGTCGGTTTCCCTTCTCCTTCTCGCGAGCGACGGAGAATCCGTGTCGACATCTCCATAAAGACGGAGCGCGCGGCGCGTAAAAAAATGGCCGCGGGTTTATCCCCGGCAGTAAACTCGGTCCGAATTCAAAGCCAAGCGATCGGCGCCCTCTCTCTCTCTCGGGCGGCAGGTAGGCAGCCGTAACTCGCTCTCTCTCTCTCTCTCTCTCTCGCCGGGGCTCTAATTACAATGCAATCTCCCGCCGAAGTTTCGGCCGCGCGCCGCGTCATTTGCGCTCGCGGCTTTTTCGTCCGGCGCGGTACTTAGAGCAATTAGAGGCTCCTCTTTCTCCGCTCGCGCGTTTTGCGTATATACACAAAGGGAGGAAGAGAGAGAGAGAGAGGAGGCGCGACCTTGTTTCGCGAAAGGGCTCCGCTCCGTGCCATTGAGAGAGGCGAGCGCGAGGCGCCTGCGCGCGCGCTCCTTTCTCTTTCGCGAGTCGCCGCCGCCGCCGTCTGCTACTTTCGCCGTCCGCGCGCAGATGTAAGTGGCTGCTGCTGCCGCCTTCGAAGAGTCGGCGCTGCCCGTAATGGCAAGTTCATTCGCCGCCTATATGTAGGCAACTGGGTAAATAGATTCGCGAGCGAACTTCCTTTATCCGCCGCGGATCGCCACTTTCGCGCCGGCGGCCCGTCCGTCGAGCTTCGAGCCGCCCTTTTTCTCTCCCTCTCTCTCTCCTTCTGGCTGGAAAAGCCTCCCGAGTTTCATAACCGGGAGATTGGGTAACTCGGCACCCTTCGGCTTATCTTTTATGCGGGACTCAATCAACGAGCCTCGCGATTTATTAGCGCGCTCTTGCGCGTGAATGACCGGAGAGTACATCAAACCCTCTGCAATTACGTGAAATTCAAATAACGCCGAGGAGAGGCCGCGGTTGTGTACGTACAGCGTTCGCTCGAAGGAGAGAAAGAAGGACGTACAGCAGCGCCTCTGGTCTTCCCTTACGTAAGGATAACAATACGCTCTCGACGTCGACGCACGAGGACGCAAGAAACGGAAACTGTCCGGCGGCGCGCACGTCTCGGATGGAAAAAGAAAATTCGAAGATAATGAATGAAGAATTGCGCAACGAGCCGAGGAGCCGCGAGAGGCGCTATTAAGACGTCAGTGAAAGAAATCGCGTGCGATTCTTTCTCTCTCTCTCGCCCCGCCTCCCCGCCGCTATTACCTCCCGGACCCGATAACCCACAGTCAATGAGAAATTAAAGGATAATCCGTCCGTCGACGCTTGCTTATCGCGAACTATATTTTTTTTCGGGTAAAAGCTTCATTCTTCAAAGAGAAATTTTGACTGGCTTCAGTGTCGAAAAAGCAAAAGGCAAGAAGTCTCGCCCGCTCGAACTCGTGGCTTACATATTTGAATATCGGTTTAACCCTGTACGCTTGATTCGCACAAAAAGAAGAGCGCGAGGGGGCAGAGAGGTAGGCAGGCGAACGTCGATGAATCCGCGGCTAATTCAGGAGCGTACGAAAAACCCGGGCGAGAGAAGGCTGCGCCGAAATAATCAATAGGCGCTCTTTAATCCGAGCGCCGTGCCGTTCGACTCGATTCCCTCGGCCGCGAGTGAATGAATCCTTGCCGCTCATTGACTTCGCCCTTTCGGGGCTCCGCCTCGCCTCGGCTGTTCCGCCATGTGAGGAAATGAAAAGAAAACCGAGCTTGCTTTCGAGCTTCATGCTGCTCCTCACGGCCGGTTAGCTGCGCCTCTGATTTTACCGGCGAACAATTTTTCGACCCGGTCAGTTGGACAAGAATTAGACTGGACTGTTTGTTCTTTGTTCTACAGCCCTATCGGTCTTTCGTTTGTCGATTTTTTTCACGCGTCTAATACTGACTTCCGAAACAAATTATCGTATGAAAGTAAAATTAAGACGATAAAGGTGACGGTTTTTTGTTAGCAATGTAATAAAACACAGAAAGTAAACACGAACGAAACAATCTCGAATCAATTGAATTGCATTTTATTTTCTCTACTTCCTCCTCTTTATTTAAGCACCTGGAGTACGAAAATTTAATGCTAATTAAAAACTGCTCGAAATTATTTTCATACTACCTCTCGAAGATATATATATATATATATATATATATATATATCCGGACGTGTGCTGTGCACATAGGGTGTGCAGAAAGAATTCGAGAGACATTATTTAGCTTCAAAGGACAAATCAACGAGAAATTTGAAAAAAATCTTTTTGGAATACATATAAAATATTTAGTTTAAGGATTGAAATAATTTATTTCAGCTATTCATCTTTTGTAATAATTATTTAGATTGATCAAGTGGAGGTGAAGCTGCGATTCAAAGAATCTAATAAATGATCTCGTCAGCTTCAATAAAAAATTCTGAAAATTAAAGCGGCATCGTCAAAAATCCAAGCGGATCAAGAGAATATCTTTTCTGCAACGACCGCCAGCTTGCAAATATTGAAGACGTCGGGAGAAAAATCTTTGACGCCTCATAAAACTGAGCAGGCCGACTTTGATTTCCAAAACCAAGTGATTAAGCTACAGCAGACACAATATCAATATCGCAATGAAACAGAGTGCCAGCCGGGCTTCGAGAAAGAAAAGCGGAGCCCCCTAGAAGGCGAAAAGTAGTCGCGTCGGCATCTTAATTAAACTGCCAGTTCCATTAACTCGCGAGTTCCTCGCAACTTCCTGTCATCGCGGCCTTTTTATTCCCGCCCGCGCTCACATAAGGCTAGGAGAAGATAGCCCGAAAGTTTTCGCGGGGCGCACTCTTGTCCCTCGGAAAGTTAGCGAGCCGCTCTCGGGCAGCACTTTTATTTTCGTACACCCCGTATATACACAGCCACCCACACTCGGCCTCTCGCGCACACACAGCTATATATAAAAGCGGGCTGCGCTGTACGCTTTTTACGCGCTGCCAGGCCGTCCTGACCTATGTACTCTCTCTCGTGTACGCACACGGGCGCGGAGGAGCACCCACACAGCCACACGGGAGCTCGCGCGGATGTACACCGGGAGGTAAATACGAGGAGGTATATATAGGGGTAGCGTGTAGGAGATGGCTGGTACATAGAAGTACTTGCTGGAAACGACTAGGGCCGCCGGCGGCCCGAGGGGAGGAGAGAGAGAGAGAGAGGAACGAGCGAGTGAGCGAGTGAGCCGGGGGGCAGGGGGAGGGGGGCAACGGGGGGAAAGCCAAGGGGTGAGGAGGGGCGACGGAGAGGAGAGGAGCAAGGGGGACGAAGTAGCGACGGGATCGAACGTACGCCGGTCAGAAGCAGAACCGAGCGCTGGCTTGTTTTTCGATGCTGAAAACCATCTTTTTTACCAAATTTTTTCTCTCCTACCCCCCCTTTTTCCACCTGGCTCGAAGCTAATCCCGAACACTGCCGATTATGCCGAATTCGTTTGCATCATCATTTTTTTGCCCGGCGAAGCTTGGCTTTTTAACGACGATACACCTAGACGAAATCGACGAGTTTGTCGAGTGACATGTTTTTGGCTAATTGTTCTTAGCTCTGAACACCAGCCGGAAAACTCGGGAACGAGTGCAAGAATCAATGTCTGTACCTTCATCCCGAAATTCACTGTATTAGTCGAGCTTGTTTCGTTAGTTTAAAAATCCAAGAAACCTATCTTGTAATTTAGTTTTTTAAAAGAGGTATTATCCATATTCTTTAATAAAGTCATTGATGATCAAGGAGTCAACTAACTATAAATCAGAATCATTAAGAACTTTTATTAGTGATAATGAATATTTCAATTCTAAGAAGAAGCCAAAATTCAATAATAAATCCCGAAAGATATGTGAATACAATTTTAAAGCGGCTATATTTTTTTATTGACGTACTTAGCAGCACTTAAAGAGGAGAGCTAAATATCAAAGTTTGTAACACAGCTTGCTAATCACTTTCGCTACTTTGCCCAATTAAATAAATGCACTTATTCATAAATACATGGCATAAAAACTTTACTGGGCTTTTAAATTGTTTCGTTTTCAGCGCTTGTAATCTTAATACTCTCTTATATATACTTTATGTTTATTTACCTTTGATACTTGAATTAAAGTGAACATTAAGTGGAATTAAACTTAAACGGCTCCTATCTAATAAACATGAATCTTATTATGGTTCGTGTACTTATAACATTTGCACTCCAAGTTTCGAGACATTGTGCGCGAAAATCGAAAAGTAAGTAAATCAAATAATGCAAAAATTGATGTAACAGCGTGTCGATAATGTTTTACATTTCATTCAGAATAATATTCACAATACAACTATCTCTTATAGACAAGGAAAAGTTTTTTAGTTTATTTTAAGAATTAAAGTTTAATAACGATAACTAATTATTCGTAACAATTAATGTATCTGAATAGTATATTTTCGCGGTTTAAAAAAACTTTTAGAATGTTCTATTTACACATCTGTGATAATAATCATTCTTGAAAGTAATAAACAACTGGTTTGTACATGCATAGTTGAAATTCCTTTAAAAGTTCATAAACCGAATAAGTACTGGGCTGTATATTCTTTGCGACTTGAAGTAATGTAAACGTTCAAATGTCTCTTCATAAACCGTTTGATAATATAAATAACTAGAATAATACAACCGTCCCAAGTATGTTTTACAGTAAAATGTGAAAAACTGTAATTATTCCAAAGTAAGCAATACTTGAATATCGTAAAAGTTGGTTTGAGCAAGTAGAGTGCCATTACCGCGGCAAGAATGTTTGCAATAATATTCAAATATTAGAATTCCCACAGGTTATTCCTCGTTAACGATTCGAGTTTAGATTCAGCCACTTCATACTTTGAAGCTTCGCTAGCCGCAAATATTCAGTTATAACGTATGACCTCTGGTCATCGGTGAAAACGAAAACGGCGAATAACAATTTCGTTCTTTTTTGATTCGCTGCCAAATGACTGGCGGGCAAAGTCTTTTGCAATATCGGCGTGAACAAAAAGCATGCCCGGCGCGAGGAAGCTTTCGGGGAACTTTCATCCAATATAAGAATTGTTGGAGAAGATCCGATCAGCTCGTTCCTAATGGCACTCGAAGCCAGCGCGATCGCCCGGACTCTCTGCCTGCGACATCGGCCCTAATCAATCGAAGCTCTATCCCCTTTGCGAAGTAGCATCGAAAATCAGCGCTGGAAGGAATAAATTTCGCGTGCGGTTTGCAGCTCTCCCTAAGCCAGAAAGAGAGACAGAGAAAGCCTGCTTCTAGTCCTGTCAGTGTGCCAGTATCTGCGATTGTGTGCGCGTGCAGCGCTCTGTGTGCCTCGTTGCCAGGGGAGACCTCCAGAAAACTCCACACCCACACCGACGCGGCCGGTGTGTGTGTGTGTGTGTGTGTGTGCCCTCACACCGGGAACGGGCGCCAGTCAGCCAGCGATATCGCACGAAGATCCACGCTCACACGAGCGAGCGCCTGCACACGCACGAGAGCGCGAGCGTGCAAACCTGCAAACACAGCAACGCGGCCCGAGGGCTCAAGGGGACTCCACACTGGCGGCCTTTAACCGGCCGAAAAAACCTGCTGGATTTTCGTTGAGCAGAAACGCTCTGCGAACGAATGTCCATTTCAGATTTCGAGCTTGGAAGTTATTTTATTTTTAAACTTGAAATGTTTCAGCTTTGAAGCCGCTGCCTCTTTGAAGCCGCAGTCGGTATTTGTTGTATTAATTTCTAACAATACAATTAATTCAAAAGGCCATAAGCTTTGGAAGGCTAAATATTTAGTAGCCAATAAGTTAAGCCAAAACTTTGCAGTTCATTAAGCTGTTTGAAGATTCCAACTAGTCTGATGTATATAGACGAACTGTAAAGTTCATCTGCATTGTAAAGAGTATTAATCCCAAAGTGAAAAGAATTAATTCAAGTTTGAGCTCGTTCTATTTGTAATTCAATTACATGCGAAAAAACATAAACACTTGTTAAAATCGCTACCACTACTGCTGAACGGGCAGAATGTCAAGGTCTCCCAATAATTCGGTTAGTTATAACTTGAGAGAGCACGATAACCAGTAAAACGGCGCACATCCGTGTATACGCGCGCCCTTCCCCATTGATAGAAAATTTTTTCAAAGTTTCCCTCTGCGATACTCGGGGGGGGGGAGGCGCTCTTCGAAAGGTACAACAGAGAGAGAGTCAAAAATAAAGCTCGCATTTCAAATGAGTCGACAAAGTATTCGTTGAACGGAGGCACTCGAGCGTCCAAAACAAATCATCGTCCTCCACATTTTTTCAAGCATCCTCGCATTTTTCCCTCCACTCCCGTGTGAAAGCCGCTTTAGCGAAAGGGAGAGAGAGAGAGAGAGACAGCTATAGACCCGGGCGAATTCTCGCTCTGTCCCTCTCCCTCTCTCTCGCTCTCTTTGGCCTCTCTTTCTCCCTCTTTTACTCCTCCACCTCCTTCTCCTCCTCCACCTCCTCTTCCTGGCTGCCACGGGCATGTCGGGTATAAATGCGAACGAGCGCGCGGCCGCGCGCGCGTGTGTGTGCGTGCGTATGCCCACGCACACACTGCTAATGGCCGGCGGCGGTGGCAACGGTGCGGGCGAGCTAACGCACGTACTACTGTCTGGCTAGCTAGCTCTCGGCTCTCTCGCTCACGCACGTGAGCGTGGTGAGCCCGGGCGCGGGTGTGTGGGTGCGCGCGAGGCCCCTGGCGAAAATGTCGATAACGAAAAACCGCGCGAACGAGGCTAGAGAGAGAGGGAGAGCAGCTCCGACGAACTATTTCGTCGGCTCGGGCTGTGGAGAAAGACGCGCTAGCCTAGTAGTGCGCGCCGCCTGCTGCACCGTCAAACGTCAAAATCCATCGGGGCTGGCCTGCGCAGCCTATCGCCGACTCGCTCCCGAGAGACGCGTGCTCTTTGTCGAAGGTCCCCCCGCGAGGCTCGCTTCTTTCGGGCCCGCGCGCATTTCGGAGCCCGTCGGCCGCCACACCTGAGTCCCGGTGCGCGCAGATTGAGCAGCGGCGCCTGTTGTGCGCTCGCTTCAATTTCAATCCGATGATTATAGCCAGAGGTGCGCGAAGCTGCTTGTCCACGCTAACGGGGATAACAGACAATCCGTCTTTTATCGGCGGTACCTTTCAAGGCAGCCTGCGAGTAGGACCCGCGGACTGCATTAATTACAGGGGCGCATAATAATGGCAGCAGGCCTCGCAACGATCGTTACTGCGAACGCTGCGGCGCAGACCTGCGAGGGAAAACAGCATTTTCGCGCCCAAGAAGCAGGACAAAGGAGGGAGGTGGCTGGGCTGCCTCTGAGTATTCGTTGATTAGAACAAGATAGGTTCATTACACTGATGATGTTGCGGTGACAGGAGCGTGTAACTATACACCGCGGGGCCGCGCCCACAAAGCTCTAGCCCCGTATATAAATTAATGTCGGGGAGAGCTTTGTTGTCCGCACCGCGCGAAATTCTGATATTGACGCGCAAAGGAGGACGCAAAGAGGACTCGTTACAGTCGCCGATCGCGAGCACCGGGCCGTCCGTCCCCGCCGTAGGTTTAACGAATAATTCCGCTTTTTGCCATTGAAATTCATATCTCTCTGCGGCGGATATTCGACGCCGCTGGAAAAAGGATGCTTAGCGTTACGTTGGCGGGCAAGTCTCGATTTACTGTTGATTAGCGCTGCCTGCGATCGAACGCAATTGGATTTTTCTGAGAAACTTTAGTACAGACGTTTTTGTTGCGCAAACGGTCTTCTTTTGTACCTGCGGCTAAGCATAAATTAATAAATTTAATATCCAGATTGTCAGCTGTCGAACCTTCATCTATTCTTCTGAAGAATATCATTGAACTTAATTCTACATGATAAAAAAGTCAGCTTTGCGCTTTGATATCGCAGGTTTGCAAAAAAAGTGATCTGCATCTCGGACCTGAACACATCAGTATTCTTACGTATTTTTCGTCGCTGCAACCGAATCTAAAGTCACTTTTCGTCCATCGTGATTTTCAGATATCCCGACCTTTAAGAATTTTAAAATATGCTTCTTTTCAAGATCAGAAAGCACTTTTTAGTGATTTGGTCCATGACACTGTATAATATCTGTTGCAACTTTTAAATCACCTTTTCAATTTCATTAATATATTTATTTTCTTCCGAAATAATTAAAAATTAAAAAAAAAAACAGTTTTCACTGACTTCGCATTCAGACATTCACTTTGGACTCGTATTTTATATTTTAAATTAGTATAACTCAAAGAAAAAATCGTATTGACAAAATTCAACCGGCAATTCAAACGTCACTGCAGATACAACGTCGCGGATCGAATCACTATAAAAAGTGTTAGCAGCTTAAAAATAAGTTGTAAAGAAGACATCTGAAAATGACGTTGAACCAGAAGGAACTTCGGCTTCGGATTCAGCGTCGAAAAACACACGAGAATAGTGCATCCAGGTTCAAAATGCAGAATACTTTTTTTTTGCAAACCCGAGCGTAATCAGTAACGAAGCAACAAGCCGCAAGTAATTACAATTAACCTCTTTCGCGCTGCATCCTTTATCACGCGGAAGCTCTAAAGCCATCTCAATTTCAATTTTTCTCGGCGCAGGGCGCGAGTGCGTCGGACATTAAAGCCCGAGGAAGGGGGCAATTGTCGCCGTTAAAAAATAAAAATAAAAAGCAACATCGCGGCCATCCCGACGACTTTTACATACGCCGCGACCGCGCACGTACGCGTATAAAAAAAAAAGGTCCGCGCGCGGAACGGAGAGAGAGGAGAGCGAGCGTCGCCGGCGTCGTCGCCACCGCCGCCGCTGCGGGGCAAAATCTTACGCGCAAACGACGTAATGGCGCGTCGTAAAAAAAGTCCTGCGTGCGCAATAAAAATTTACGAGCCAAATAATAACCCGCAAGCCGCTGCAGCAGTGCCCTCCTCAAAAGCCGCCCGATGTACACACACACACACACAACGTCGACAGAGAGAGAGAGGGCCGGGTATATTTCTTCTGCTGGACGGACGGGCCAGGTCGTGCGTAAGGAGACGGAGGTGTGCGTGTGGGTCTGTGTGTGTGTGTGTGAGCGCGTGTGCCGTAACCCGTTTTCTCTCTCTCGATAGTAAACGCAGAGCCGCGCGCCGTCGATTTTTCATTCTCGCGCTTGGCCGGGGGAAAAAAAAAATTAACGAAACCGAGGGAGGGAGAGAGAGAGAGAACGCGACCTGTAATAAGTGAGATAACTGGGCTGCCGCGGCCACCGGCGAGAGCGATTTCAGGAATTTTTTCGGCACTTTTTTGATTTATTGCGAGCGGCTCCACTCTGTGTACGGCTGCGAGAGCATGAAATTTGCATTTTTTCAAAGTGGGAAAGGAACTGCCCCCGATCGACGTTACAAAAGCAAGCAAGCGCGCCGTACGGTTTCTAGCTTCTCGAATATTGCCGGCATTTCCCCCCCCCCCCCCGATTGCCAAAGTTTCCAGGTCCGTTTTCGGTTTTCGGCTCTCGGCTTTAATTGAGGCACGCACGTCCTCCGCCCGATGAAAGAGCCGCGCATAAAACGCGACATGACGCAAGGCCTTATCGGGGAGTAGTCATCCGTGGAGCTAATAATCCCGAAGAAGAGAAATCGAGTGCTTCCAGAAAAGCCGAAGAAAAACAAGGCAGGGCTCGACAAAAGGAGGAAGAAGCCAAGTGTTAGAAACAAAAGAGAAGGCCGTGAGCGACAAAAAGGCGTACGGGGATGGAGATAAAAACGGAGGAACAGGGTTGCCGCGGCAGCATCGGCGTTCCCTCTCTCTCTCTCTCTCTTTTTCTCTCTCTCTCTTTCTCTCTCTCTCTCTCCCTCTCTTCCTCTCTTTCCCGGGCTACGTGACAGGAATGTTGAGTAGGCGAGAGCGAGGCAGGCGAGGAATATTCGCGAACAATCGGGTGATCGGCGGATGTACACGAGGAAAAGCTGGCGGACAAGAATTAATACTCGGGTCTTTGCGCGAAAATAAGGACGAGAATGGAGAGAAAGGGTCGAGGCTCCTCAGACGCCCGAGTCGACATTTTCGAAAGAAAGTTTGAGCAGCGATCATTCGAAGGGCCGCGTCAATAATTAGTTTAGCTGCTCGCTGCTGCTGCAAAAAGAGCCAAGCGAAGCTCTGATCTCAAGAATTTAATTTATTCTCTCGAATTACGGAAAGATCAGAAAAATTTCTTCTCGCGAAAGCACGGGAATTCTTTAGATGGCCAATTGTACTAAGCTGTTTTCTCAGCGAAAAACTTCAATTGTAATGAGGAATAAGAAAATTCTCGTTGAAAAATTACTTTACAAGCAAGTAGTATTCCTGGCGTATGAGTAAAACAGGTTTTCAACATTGAGCTAGGCAATCTAGATCGTATAAATCCTTCGTGGATTGTAAAACCCTTATTTTTACGCAGAACCTCTAATTACCAGCCAGGCCTACCGGCAGCAAAAACATCAAAATCCAGCCTCGACCGTTTCTAGAAGCTTCCAATTGCCGCGGTCGATTATCAATTAAAACTTTTTCTAAAGAGGTCAAAAACCGCCATTACTCCGAAAAACCGGGATTCCCGGGCGCAGCCGCCGGGGAACAAAACGCATTCATCCCACCGCCGCGATTAAGCTCGCCCGCGAAAATATTTGGGAAGGTTTCGGCGCACGCAACGGAGAAGAGTTCTCAGCTCATTATCCTTTCATTAATCCGACGGGCCGCCCCGAAAAAAAGGCGAAAAAAGGCGCAAAAAAGGCGAAAAAAAGGAGAGCGTCCAATACACAGCCGATCGCGGCGCGCCCAAAGAGCCTACGGGAGCAGAAAATCATTCAAAGCATTAGCGCGCATTTACAAATCATTCGGTCCGCATCGATAACGAATTTACGAGGGCAAAAAAGAAAGCGCGCGCGGCAACGTTAACAAATGCACTTATGCGCCCGGCGCGCATAAAGCCTCTAGTGTACTCTGCCGCAAAATTATCCAAGTGCACGCGCCCGCTTTCCGAGCCATTGCAGCGGCTCTTAAAACCGTTTGCGGTTCGCGTAAACGCGCAACGAGAGCGCGCGCCTCGATAACGCGATAATTCCTCGCTGAAAGTGCGTGAGCGTATAATAATGCGAGCGAGGAAAGTAGCTGGAAATTTGGGAAAATTCATCGGGTTCCGGACGGGGCTCGGGCCGACTTTCCCGCTTGACGCCGCATTTCGGCCGCCTCTTCAGTTCTCTGCAAAATATGAACCCGCGCCTCCTCTTTTACAGCGGGGCGAGTGCAGTCGCCAAGGCACGGCGCGTAGGCTCGGGATAAAAAGCGGAAGAGCGCGGCCCTCAAAGAGCCGTCTGAGTAACGCAATACCGCTCTGATGGGGTACGGAATGACGCGCGGCGCCGTATCAATTCTCTCACAGGCAGGCCGAGCCTCTCGAAGTTTATACACACTCGAAAGCTTGGATGACCGAAAGCCCAGCGCACGAGAGAAATTCGCGGAAGAGGAGATGCAGCCCTACGCTCGAAACGGAATATCATCCTGCAGGTTAGCGCCGGGACCTCTGCTGTCTAAAGTGTCATAGGCCTTTCCGGAAGCAGAGGATGTGGCCGACTCTCGATCTGGCGACTGCCAGATACCTCCGACTATTCATTGAGAGCCTATCATAAGACTATCATTTTCGAGTAGTCTAAAGAGTAAAGGCTCTTCGAAAAAGCTACTCGCGCTGTATTTGGGGAACTGACAGTTGAATATCAAGTAATGGATCTCCGACAAGGCAGCTGTCTTTTTGTAATGGAATATAAAACGAGCCCGAGAACTTTGCACCTATGAAATGCTATTAGAATACTGTATATAGGGAGAAGGTAAACATATTATGTAGCGTTGATAAGAGAAGCTACAGTCAGAAGCGAATCTGCCTGTGCAGGAGATGTGCAGATGATGCTCTCGGACAACGTTCTCGATAAAGCATTGAAAAGCAAATATATACGTTTTAATGAGAGATGTTCGAGCGGCCTTTTCCGTAACTAAACTTTCCGTCACGAGTGTATCGAGTGTTCCACATTTATTTTCGCACTCCTCTTTAGGAATACTAGATATTCTAACTAACGACTAGTTTCTTTTTTGAGGTTATAAGCACTGCAAAATAAACGTACACTTACGTACAGTCACATAACCAAATTCTCACGCCAACTATTTTTCCGACAATCAGATCACGAATAAACTGATCAGCAAATCACATTATGAATAAATTGAATTCACTTTTCACATCATTAATTTTTTAAGGAAGGACCGCCAAGAGTACATCAGAAATTGTTATCGAGCTGTTATTGTTCAACAAAGTGCCTAATATTTAATTAATAACAAAGCTAATCTTGGACGCCATCGTCTTCAACTGACCTTTGACGCCTTTCGGCTGGCGAAGAATGCAGTCGTGGCAGCCCTGTCGAAAGAAGGTCGGAAAGAGAGAAGCAGGGTTCATCGACACTTGTCTCGTAAATTTCAGCGCGACGTTCAACTGGTAAGGCAATTTGCCGCCTTGGCTTTCGCGGGTATGATGCAAATCATCCGCGGCGTAACGGACAAATAATCCGCGTGTGTGATGCTCGTCGCCGTGCGAAACCCTCGCCGAGCCGGCAGACTCTTCTTTACACTTCTAATACTTGTCATCGGCAGTCTGGCTTCGGTCTAATCCTTTTCGTGAATCCGGCACCAGCCCTTATTACGCTTCGATCGCGCCCGGACGCGACGATAATCCGCCATCTTTTTGCTCGAGACCCCCGCGTAACTCAACTTCTTTCCCATCGTTCGAAATGAAATACCCAGATTTTAATTATTATAACTAGAAAAGATTTCGAGATTTTTTCAAACATAAAATGATCCAAGATTTTAAATAATCTTGGACTTAAATTTTAGTCATTGACAATCCATGTAACTCTCATTAAATAGGTATTTATTATTTTTTTATCGATACTATGTTTAGATATAAATTCACTACCTGATCCCTGGTAAAAAATTGCTCAACTTGCCTTATCAACTTTTAGCTAGTTGAAACTGCCGAGTAAATAAAAAAACTCGCCAAAGTATAGATAGGAATTATAGTTCTGAAATAAACTTAGTTTTTTTTAATTATAAACATATAACCTTTACGTTCACTATTGTTCTTAAATATTTGACGTATCTTATGTGAAAATCTCAAGAAAAAAATTTTAAAAAGTCAAAAATAAAATTGCAGGAAGAAAGACATTTGGTTAAGGAAGAAAACTAGATTTTGTATCTCGCCCAAGCATTCTAAGAAAAATAACTGAAGCTTTGCGTATTCTTAAATCCTTGGAATACCGACATGACGCATTAAGGTCATGATTAAGGCCATGATGACTAAAAGTGTAATGATGGAACTGTAGGTGTTAATAAATATTGACTAAGATTAAGAGCAAGACCATGCTGACAAAATCATGTCAATCAACGTGAAATCAGCTGATTTTGCCCTTTACCTATTATTTTCTCTTTTTCAGGATCCAGTTATTAAGTTACGTTCAATGTAAAACTTTAACTTTTGACACGGAGGTCCTATGCTAAGCTTCCCTAGGTAGAACATTTTTTCAGGTAACAAAAAAAATTACCGTCGAAATGTTGTAAAAATATACTTTATGAGTCTATCTAATATATAGAATATACGATCATCTTTATAAGTTTCCGCTACTAATTTTCGAAAAATAGTTGAATAAAGATCAGACTTTAACGGATTTTACATCTGACTGAAAGTCAGGCGAAACTTGGCAACTTCATCTAATATTGTTTGGGCTGTTTATGCCCAGAAATAAATAGTATTGTTTTTATGTGTTTCCCGAGGCTGTTTTCAACTTTTTCTCGTATGGAGCCGGTAAAAAAGTCTTTATAGATAATTACTCTAAGTTGAAAATCACTTCTGGGACTATTTAATCAGAAATCGTAGTCAGAACATCTAACGTAAATGTTTCAGTTTATTTAACTCCGGCGGAAAACTTGTGATTAATTCAAGAATGATTCTATCAAGGGACCTTTCTTAATTCCAAACCTAAGTAAACTATTCTGTATCGTATTCAAGATTATAAACTGTAAAATAGACTCGGTATAGCCACAACAGTTTAATAAAATACCGCTGCTCTGTGAACGATCGGTAACAAATTTCATTTTATTTCATTACTCTGAAAAGCTAACTTTTGTCAAACCGTATCGACAGCAACTTACGATTTCAGCTCGATGAAAAAGATTAAAAATATTACGACTTACGTGACAAAGACGAGTTATTAGGAGAAAGCAACAGCTTCTGCAACTTACCTGAACATATAAGAAATAGAAATTATCTAAAAAATAATAAACAGTCCAATAGAACTAGGTACATTAAACACAAAACATAATTTAACAATCGCAATATTAACAAGCAGGCTATTATTTATTGCAAAAACTCGTATCGGATAAGCCAGCCTTCTCTGTCTGCCGGGGCATCCCTTAGCCCTCTCGTGCCTCCCACCTCCCCTCGTGCGGGGGGCAGCAGCACGGAGGCTCGGAGACGTTCCCTAGCGACGGCGACAACGAGCTGCACCTGGAGAGTCAATCGAGTCGTGGTTCAGGTGCGATAACGTCGCTCGATTGCACCATCGATCGGCGCGTCTCGCGTTTTCGAACCCGCGATACCGTGAAATTCGCTGGCGCACTCAAAGGGAGCGAAGGCGCAGGCGGCGGGGCCCTTCAAAATTCCACTCGACCGTTCTTTCGAGCGCGAGTTCGTGTAAAAAAGAGAGAGAGAGAGAGAGAGTGTGTGTGTGTGTGTGTGCGAGCGCTCGTTAATATGCACTTGTCGGGAATTATTCCGTCGACCATCTTCTCGAGTACTGACGCTGCTGCTGTTACTTGTACGAAAACGGGTCGCGCGAGTTTCCGACTATGCTTTTCGTATTTTTTTTTTTTTTTTTGTACTAAGCTTCGTCGAGGATAAAGGGACATCTTTTGCAGAATACTTTTTTGCGAAAGTTTGAAAGCTCAGGCGATAAAATAAACCGTTGAGTTTGAAATAAAAACAGAAGAGAAATGTATAGAGGAAAACTAGTCGCTTCAAGATCTCTTTTTTTATTACAGTATAGCTCACGAATGTTTAGGCGAAAAAGTCGCAATCGAATGGCGAGTAAATTCGGTAGAACTGCTGACAAAATAAAGAAAACAACATAGACGATGAAAGACTCTTACGCAAGCATACAAATACTAAAACACTTATCAGTACAGCAAACATAATGCTAGAATATTTACTGAATTCTAAGCTCCTTAATACGAAAGTAGTTTTGAAATAAAAATGTCAAACCACTGAAAAGACTTAATTGTGATCAAGTTAGACTGATACAGCAGTTGAGTCAGTTGAGTGTGCAAGAAAAGTTATACTACAGACGATATTTTGGCATTTATTGTTTTTATAGTGTGATCAACTGCATTTTAGTAAAAAAAAAAAAAAAAAAACGATCGTTATATATTTTAATAAAACAGTAAGTTTAAAATATTTATTTGCAGTACTAGCGAATCTTACTCAGTTTCTCGTCTAATTCTGACAAATAAAAAATACAGTCCTTAGCAATTGTAAGCGTCCGAAAAAATTATATGAAAATTCTCGCGATTGATTCATACATTTCTACCGAGGTGATATTAATATCAGTAATATAATCAATTACATAGATTGTGCTATCAATTATAAAATTGTAATTATTTTGTTATTCATACTGCTTTCATCTATAAATAAACCGAGTAAGGAGTATACGAACGTATTAATTAAACCGTACAATGACGAGAGATGTAGTTGTAGAAGCTAAAACGGATTGTTAAATATACTGTATAAAAATATCAGTGAATAATCCAACGAAATAAAGGAAATAAGCAATATGCAAGATTAATCAAACTCAATTATAGCTACACTCACTCTAATTAAAACTTTTCATTTCCTAGTTTCGTTCACAAAATGCGAACAAAGCAACAATTTTACAATCAAAGGTACTACAAATAATTAGGCATTAATCAAATACGCAAAACAAACTTTTCAGTAAAGCTCCAAATGAATAATATTAATTATCTCCAGAACATGAACACGGAGAAAATAATTTTAGAACATTTACAAATATTTCCAGAAATTTTAGTAGAAAGTTTGGTAATTTGGTAACAG
>JAWWEM010023845.1:0-18918 GCA_035582935.1 Ormyrus thymus | reverse complement strand
ATAGATATATTGGGCCATGCTAAATTGTGTACAATGTTTACGTGTACGATTCTTATGTGTATAAAACGCACCTTGCCAAAAATAATATTAACATCATTAAGTAATATAAATAAGAATTACATGTTCGTTATAGACTCTAGTTCTTCAGAAATAAGGAAAGAAAATATTGTAGAAATGGAATACGAAATAAGCAGAGGATTGGTAGATTTTATGCACACCTCAGTGCCGTATACAATAAAGCGGTTATTAGCTGCAGATTTAAAGAGCATTTATGTTGGTAGAGGAAGTAACACTACAATCTTGAAAATAAATCCATTTTCTGCTGATTATGAAATTATACCTCATGAACGAAGAGGAGGTTTGCGTGTGTCAAAGCAAATTACTTTTAACTGGTAAAATATAATGATTTTGATATTAAAACTATAACTGCATTGAATCTTCACTAAATTTTTTACTTTGCATTATATTTTAGCCTGGTAGATAGTGATTGGAGTGATAAAATAGCATGTGAAATGTCAGACATTGAATGGACATGCCAAATTTGTGATTTTCGAAAAGCAATTTCAACTATTGAAAAGTTGCAACATATGAGTACTTGCAACCAAGAAAATACTGAGCAAAAATCAGTGAAATCTTCAATGCCAGAATCAAAAAAGAAAAATGCGATTGCCTATGAATGTAAAGAGTGCCAAAAGATATTATACCTTGCGCCAACTGAAATCTTAAGACATAGAAAACAACATGAAAAATAGATATAAACAAGTCACGAGCATTTTTATACAATATAGTGCATAAATCTAATCTGTCATATTAATGAATTGATATTGTAAAAGGAATGATATTAGATAGATATTTATAAAAAGTCAGATAAAATGAATTTTATAGGAAATATTACAAAAAATTATTCGTATATATTTTTAAAAATAAATAAAAACGACGCTTATATTAAATAAACTTTATGAATTTAGTGGCTGAACATATAAATAATAATTTAATAAATAATTTCTTATTGATTTAAAAAACAGATTTATTAATAATGCTCATGTCCAAGGTAAAAAATTTGAAAACATAAAGCAACCAAGGACTGCATATCCTAAGAAGTATCCGTAAATTAGTTTCTGTTTTAGCGTATATTGTCGTTGTGTCAGAAAGAACACTTTCCATTTCGAAAATAAGTTTTCTGGACTTTCATAATCTATTTGTTTAATTTTCTTAGATAGTTTGTCTTCTTGTAAAGATACCAATGCACAATACCAATATAATAAAGGACTAGCAGAACACAAAAGTCTCGTACTTACTTGAATATGTACAAAGAAAATGCAAAATAGTGATAAAAATAATCCATGTACTACGAAAACAAATATTTCCGACGCATATCTTTCAGAAGAGGCTTGTTTTCTCTTATCAATACCGGCAAAAAATTCCAAAGTAAAAAATTTGAATCTATATTCTCTAATATATTCGAAGGCGTGTTTTATTATTAAGTATAAAATAGGAAAAGCAAGAAGGAAATTCGGTATTTGTTTAAATTCATAATATCGTAAAAAACCTACATTCCAATACTTACTTTGTATTTCAGAGTAAGCCAAAGGTATTTTTGAATGACACCATGAAAAATCATGCTTCCCTGATATTAATAAATTATTGTTTAATGCATGTTGTTGTACATGATATGGAAGCTCCGTAAATGTCGTTGTCTTTAAGAATTCAGCTTTACAAAATTTAGAATAGTTGTATATTTGCAGAAAGCTAAATGGTAACAGTGAACAAATCGTCAAAAATGTTATTTGAGATATACTAATAAAAATGTGCCTCAAATCGAATAATAAAGACCTCTTATTAGAATGGTAAAGCTTATATTCTAGCATAAAATTTGGTATATTCGTAATTATCAAATTTCTAAGCCACATATAAATAGGAAAGCCAATATTGATCAATCCATTAGATCTTACAAGACTAGATAGGCCCAACGGTAAAAAAACGCATGGATTATTGTTACGACTTTCAAGCATACTGTAAAATGTTAAATACGCGAACATTGACTCGCTGTAAAGAGCAGTAAAAAAGATACTAGCCGGATTTACACAAAATAATATTGCTGCTCTGTACGCTATTTTAGTATTGTTAAAAACTGTTTCACTGAGATCATAAAGAGTCAATGCTGCTTTCACAAAGCACACAAAATTAATTATAAAGCCAGATATCACAATCGTATTTGTATAATTAAGTATAGGTGGTTCTATCTGAAATACTTTAGCCAAGTATTTTGCCGACATTGGAAACAATGGAAAAAATGCAAGTGTATTTTCGTAAGTATATCCATATCTTGCAATGTGTATATAATATTGTCCATCCCATCTTGTCAATCCTTCAAATATAAATGAAATTATATTATCTAGACGTGAATATTTTTCAGTTGGGTCTACAGCTGTTCTAAAAGCATCTGCATTATGGTCTGGACATATTGCATTAAATATCATTTGTAATAAAAAGATTAAAATTCGTGAAAGTACGGCGAACCAGAAAATCTTTTCTCTTGCTTGATACATTTCTTGCTGCCTGTGTTAAATAAATCTACCTGAAAAATATTTTAATTGTTGAAATTATTACAATATAATTGAATGAAAAGAAAAATAATAAAAACTTAACAACCTTTACATAAAAAGTCTTATTACACTTTGCTTATTTAAACATTTTGTGTCAAAATGCATCTGAAACAAATAAAATTTGTATTTTAAAGATAAAAATCTAAAAAATAAAAGTTAAATAAAACTTTTTTAAAACATAACTTAAAATTTACAACACTCTAAATTAATACATTCTTTTTATTTAAGTACAGATTCATTAAATAATTTAATCAGTGCAATAATACATATTTTAAAACTTTGTTCCAACGACTTTCTTGGCAAACTCTGCAATATGATGATCTTTGGGTGAACACTCATATTCAATTTTTTCTGAGTAAGGAGTAGGGACATCTACCCCTGTACACCTAACACATGGAGCATCAAGTTGATAGAACGTTGGACTTTCCATTAAGGTTGCAACAATATCAGAACCCACACAACATCTTGGCCAACCCAACTCAACAGTCATCAACTTATGAGTTTTTGTTACCGATTTGAAAATGGTATCCCAGTCCATAGGCCTCAAAGATCTTAAATTAATTACTTCAGCTTCGATTCCTTCGCCTGCCAAAATTTCAGCTGCTTTTAAAGTGTAAATAGTTGCTTGTCCATGACAAGTTAAAGTTATATGTTTGCCAGGTTTTTCTATCTTTGCTTTTCCAATGTCTATCAGAAAATCTTTATCTAATGCTTGATCTGATACGGGATGTTCATAATTATACAATACTTCACTTTCTAAAATCAGAACTGGGTCTGGATCTCTTATTCCTGCCTTTAAGCTGCCTCTAAAATCTTCAGGAAAAGAAGGCGACATAACTTTTAAACCCGGAACATGTGTGTACCACGCTGCAAAACATTGAGAATGTTGAGCTGCAAGACCTTTGGCATTACCATTAGGTCCTCGAAAAACTATAGGACATGAATATTTGCCTCCAGACATGTATAAATTTTTAGCTGCACCATTTACCACTCGATCAATAGCTTGCATCGAAAAGTTATAGGTCATGAATTCACAGATTGGTCTCAATCCTGCCATAGCTGCTCCAATAGCTATTCCTGTAAAGCCTATTTCTGTGATTGGTGTATCTATAACTCTTTTATCTCCATATTTTTTCCAAAGACCCTTGGTGATTTTATAAACACCATCAAACTGAGCTACCTCTTCACCTATAATAAACACTCTTTCATCTCTTTCCAATTCTTCATCTATTGCTGTATGCAGAGCTTCTCGGTTTGACATGGTTTTTGCTGTTCTCCAGAAACCTTTGTTTTTGAATATACATTTTGAAAGTAATTTAGAACCTGATAATTTTCTTAGCAACATTCTTTTAACTTGATTGAAGTATTAATGTTCAATTACTATTCAAGAAAGAGTATTTATCAAAATATTTGATGCAAAATTGTAGTTAGACATATACAAATTAATAAAAACAAATGAATTATAAAAAAGGAATGTTTTCATAAAAGATGTATCATTTTAGATTATTATTTAAATAAAAAACGAGAAAATAAAACGTAAATAATAAAATTATATTTACCTATTTATTGTTTGATTAATGGACGTTTCTGGAGGTCTGCATTTAAAGTTTTTCATTGATAAAATTCTACAAATTAACTTGCTTACGAAAAATTTTGTTCCATTATGAAATAAAATCCAAATTTTACATATTTTAAGGCAATCTATCGGTTTCCTTTAGATCCATCACCTAACAGTTATTTGTAAATATTTAATCGCAGAAATGCCAGTGACCAAGGAAACATTTGCTACGCTATAAATAAATGACATAAACGTCTATAACAAAATGCAATTTATGGCAATGATTACGGAAAGCTTTTCTTGTACTTTCTTAACGAAATAAAAAAATTAATTCTAGTTTTTTTTAATTTCTTAATAAAATTACTGCGCTAAAAAATACTTATTACAATATTTGTAAATATGTTGTATATAATATATTTTGCTGTTATTTTATATAGCATTTTCGAATTTTCCCGAATTAAATAGCAATGCGAGTATGCGACTGCTACAGAGGCGCTATACAATAGTAAAATTAGGTTAGAACGATACCTAACTTTTACACGTGCGTAGTTCTACCTTTCCTCGTGGTTTTAATGTCAAATAAACATGAGGATTGAAAATTGTTATTTTTGTTCGTCCAGGATATATCCTGGACACGGTATTCAGTTTGTCAGAAACGACTCCCGGGTAATTTTATATTAAAATTATTTTTTATTTTCATTCATACTACAGAAGTATCAAAAACTTTTAAATTTATAGGTTATAAACTCTGTCAGTTGTTTAGTTAATATTTTTATTATGTTTCGAAAAATAACAAAATTAACTTATTTGATCATTTTTATTTAAGTTTTTATTAAAATTTATAGCATTAAATTGATTTAAACTATTATTGTTTGAATTTAAAGTTTCAAGCACATGCAATTTCTTGAAATAAAATAAAATATCACTTATATATAATTTAAAATAATAAATAAAGTTTGTAAGGCTAAAATTAATAAATTGTTTTTAGATATTCAGATTCTGTCGTGCAAAATGCCATTCAGCCTTCAAAAAGAAGAAGAACCCAAGGAAAGTTAAATGGACCAAAGCATTTAGAAAGACAGCTGGCAAAGAATTGGCTATTGATCCTACATTTGAATTTGAAAAGAGAAGAAATATTCCAGTTAAATATAATAGAGAATTATGGTCTAAATCTGTTGAAGCTATGAAGAAGATAGAGAGTATCAGGCAGAAGAGAGTTAACACACATATTAGGCAGAGACTTACGAAAGGAAGAGAACTTGAACAAGAAAGAGATATCAAGGAAGTACAGAGAGATTTGTCGCTTATACGTTCTCCTGCAGCTGGACTCAAAGAAAGAAAGAAATTGGAAGAAGAAGAAGAAGAAAAGCAAAGAATGGAAGATAGTGACGAAGAGATGGAAGCTGAAGCGATAGCAGTAAATTAATTTTTTCTTAAATATTTAAGAAACACAATCGTTAAACAATTAAGAGCACTTTGATATTATTATATTTTGTAAGTAGCAAGAAATTTATTGTACAGTTTAAACATGAAATTTGCTACTTTCAATTGTGTTGTAACAACTTTTCTTTCATAAAAATAATTTGGTAAAAATATATTTAAATTTTTTTTAAATATCATTTTTTTAATTTTGATAAATAAAATCATTACTTATTATTTTAACTTTGTCCACTACATTACCTGTTTAAAAAGCTTTCTAGTTTAGTACTTCTTCTACAGATGGAGCTACTTTGCACTTTTTAAATGAAAAACTAGATTCTAAATATTCACAACCAATAATAATATTTGTTGATAAATTAATTGAATTAATACTAATTTATAAATTTTATATTTATAAAAATTAATTTTTATCTTTGTTTATTCATATTCTTAAAATATAATACGTATCTCAGACGTAAATTACAGAATGCTACTTCTCTTATTAAATGCAAGATGTATCCAGAATGTATTATTAAATTCTTAAGTTATAAATAAATACGTATTACACAATATTTTTCAGAAGTTCATTTTTACTTCGTAAATAATAAATTTGCGATAAAACTTTCTGTCGCCTGTTTACGCTTATTTTGTTATAAATACTGAAGCAATTCAAGCGCATTCTATCGATTGACTGTTTCATTTCACACGCAACGTCAAAAACGCAATTAAAACAAGAGAGTAAAAAAGAACTCAAAACCATTTGATGTAAAAGATACAACAGCCCCAAGCATAAAAGCACCCATCCGAACCGAGCAGCAATCAAAAAGCGCACCTGTAGATTCGAGTCGGCGCCTAAGCATATTTCGCTGTCACTCCGGGGCGCGTTTGTGCATCGCTGCCACTCGACCCTGCAATTATAAAGGAACGAGTCGCATTCCGCGGGTAAGTGCGAAGGCCCTCTCGGGGAATCAATCTCTCGAAAGGCAAAAGCGAGGCGGCCGAAGGTGTCAGCCTCGATGACACTGTAAACACTCGGACGAGGGATCTCCGTTATTTGCCCATTCCAAAATGCCTTACAACAATATCAATATACACGCTGGAAGGACGAGTCGTTTAGTCAGAACTAATATCGCTGGGAGGCCAAACTGCTGCGAGTGCACACACTTCTTTTTTCTTTTCGAAATACCCGGGAAGTCTCTAAGGTCTTCAAACGAATAATTAGATGATACACAAATGATTTTTGGTATAAAGTTTTTGCTTCGACAGCGCTCTTTATTTCAGAATCACGATAAGTTTTCAGAATCGTTGTTGTTATTTAAATAATTAATAATTGACTGAGTGTACAAATAATTTTGTATTATTATTTTAATATTGGCTTGAAAAAATATTTACCGACAATTTATTTAATTACATCTCCAACGACAAAATCGCATGTACAAGACAGACTTTTATCTACCGATTATCAATGACTCACGAGCAATATCACGAGAAAAAAATTCAGGGAAACTGCCACCCACCGCGAAATTTCCTAAAATACTCGAGGCTAAAACAGCAAATACCCTCCAATTAAGAACGATGATCCAAAACTCGGACAAAACCCGTCGGGTAAAGAATACAGCCTACAAACGCATTCAGCGCCGCTCCAGCAAACCCCTAAGCCGTCGGACAAACAGACGCGTAACTTTTCCCAGGAGGCGGAAAATCGGGAAGAGGCCAGGCGGCTCTCGAGGGTCGCAAGGAAACGCGCACGTCCGACTCCTGGATTCCCGGCTCCCTGAGTCGGCTAAAATTTGCAGGATCACGCAGCGGAGTGAAAGCAGCGGATACATAAGCGCGCGCCTTTGAGCGACTTCTGGATTCGATTCGGAGAAGAAAGTTCGTTTTTTTCTTCTTTCTCTCTTCCTTCAAAATTATACGAGGGGTTTAGATTTATTTATGCATCTATTTCCAATGCGATGCTCTGCCCGGAATTTATATGCTCGCTTGTATTTGGGTCACGGGACGGTATAGTTTTCGAATTACGCGGCTCTGTGCCGACTTAAATATCCGTGCGATTGAATGATTTAATTTTAAGCGTCTGAACTGATTCCGTTTTAAATCCAATAATTCAATATTTTTTAATGAATTATATAATATGTATCAGCGCGAGAAAATATTTTTAGTACAAGTATAAAGTATAAGGATTTACGATTTTTACGCGATAAGCTCCAAAAATCCTTGTTATAAATATACATAATAATCATTTTTTATTTCATATTTTTTATTCTATACTTCTTTTATTATTATTAAACAGCAATGATTCGCTTAATTCTCTAAAGCATCATTTTTTTTTTTTACTTATTAAACTAAAAATATTGAGATCTTATCATAATATAAAAAATATTTATATATGAAGAAGAGAAATGTGCATCGCAATAAACTATTATTTACCTACGGTACAATCTTTACTTAAATGGAATGGCACGAATCTTTTAACCTTGTACAGCTAAACTAAAATACTTTTACATCACAGTGTATCTGAATCACTCTGTTCTTAAAGATTATTATCTTATCATTAATCTATTACGTTTAACAGATAACTCACTGTAACTAACTATTTGGGTTTACATTGTCATTGATCAGAGTTCGAATGGTCTTATATGCGAGTGCTTAATTTACTCAACCCAAATACAAAAGAAATTTAATTTTTTTTCTATTTTTTAAAACCCACTGGTTTCGAATGAATTTTTGGGTTGAGAAAACATTAAAATAATCATCGCCGACTCTGAAGTCGTTGCAAAGAAAAGTAGCCGGATGCTACGAACGTAGTCATAAAAAAAGCAGAAAATATATGAGAGTAGTCATCACGGCAGCAAGTCTATTAAATTTATGTCTTTTGAACTTTCTTACGCTATGTTGCGCACGAAATAAAATTATTTTCAATTTTGTGCTCTCTTAGAAATAATTATCAATTTAATTTTTATATATATTAGCAAAGCACAGAACATAGAAAGAAATATCTCATTAAAATGCGCCGGTCTGCAGCTGAAACCTTGAAACGCAAACGACTAACACTGCAGTTTCCTCATTAAAATTTTCAGCTCGAATCCGGAAAACGATTACGGCGCGCGTAAAAGGTCGGAAAAATACGTACGTGTCTGAATGCGCGCCGGTGTATTGACCCAAGTGAGCCGGAAATCAAAGCGCGATTTGAAATTTTAATTCGGCCGGAATGAAAATGTCGACGAAAAACCAGATGGGCGGCGACAGTCGGAAATCAAAGCCGCGCGGCTCGGAGTTTTTCGAGCGCGTCGCTCGGCGCGTTGATCGATTACACAATGAGAGGAACGAGTTACGGCTGCCGTGTAAACAGGACTGTCGTACCAGAAAAAGCCGAAGTTCAAAGTACGCCTCTGACAGCCGCTTAGAGACATGACGGTGACGTTTCTCTTCTCTCGAGAAAATCCGCTTTCGAGCTAATGACTTGATTGCGTTTTACAAAGTTAATCAATTTTTTGGCGTACAGTGAACATTTTTGGTTACCATCGGCAATGTTACTGCTCTGCCGAGGTCTTTAAACTGTCCTTCAAACGCTACAAACGCACGCGATTGTTTCACGGGTAAAAGAGCTACGAAAAACTCTGCCTTTCGTCAGTCGAGCTTCTAACGTATACTAACACGCCGCAGATGAAGCACGCTGTGGATTTACAGTGCCTCGATGAAAACTTGGTCAAAAAAATAAACACGATCGAGAGTTCCTTATCTCGAAGGTACTTTTAACGCATCGTCGTTTTATAATTCTCTCTCTACATATCCAAGCAAACTTGATGATCGCATATAGTCAAAATTATAAATCTAATTTCAATACATTTTATTTATAATATAAGTGAACATAATTAGCGTCGCGCGCAAAATCTTATTGCAAATTATCAAAGTATCGCAGGCGAAATCTTGCGATCGCTTCTCGGACGTAAGCAATTAGCCAGATTAGCCGCGAATAAGACAAAATAAGAAAACTGATATCACGATTTATTTAAAGCGCCATTATCTTTTCATCGCGCCACCCACAATGTGATGCTATTCTCGTACAATAAACACCAATTACCCCGTCTTCGTTCCCAGAAGAAAAGAAGCGCGTCCTGTAAAATTTAAATTTACGCCTCGCGACACTTTTAATCACCGCCGACCCACAAAGACGTCCCCGAGCTTCACACGCCGCCGCGACAAAGCCGCGCCCCAAAGTCCGCGAGCGAGAGAAGCCCCTCTCGCCGCGCTCAAAAACTATCGAAGCGCAAAGCAAATTCTCCCCCGAGCGCACTGCAATTTGTGCCCCCGCGGCAGCCTCGTCGCGCGAGCGCGCGCAACCCTTTACGGGCCTGCCTCGAAGACGCGAACGGGCATCGGAGACGCGTAAAAAGAGGCGCTCGGCGCGTACGCATCTACGAGTGTGGGAAAGCCGTCGCGCCGGAGGCACGCGCTGCCTCGTCCGCCTATCGGGACACAGGAGACAGCGATCGCGCGACCGTTTTTGCGCTCCCCCCCGGGAGGAATTCGAGGCGGTCGCCTCGGTTTTTCGGAAGCGGCCGACCGGCCCCCCGAGCTCACCTGATCGGGGGACCGGCGGCGCGGAGGTGGCGTGATGCCGCCCCGCTGCACCTTCTTCACGGCCCATTAGACGCCCCGGCCGAGCGGAAAGACCAAGAGTTAGAAGGCGGTTTTGCGTTTCAGGCGGGGAGGGGCGAGTCGGGGGAGGCGACGCGCTCGCGAGCGTTTTGGCTGCTGAAATAGGTCGAATATTTTAGGTTTGGAAAGGAGGATCTACTGTTGAGATGGACTTGCAAAGAGGTACTTAATTGTCAGATGGGACGAGACAATTTCATTAGCGATAATTGCGATTCTTACGCGACAAAACCGCTGTTTCAAATTTTTATTTCTGAAACTAAACTGTTTTCTTTAAGTGCACCAGTTATCGTTGCTATTCAAGTAACGAAACAGCTTAAAATAGTTGAAAAGTGCCTTGGAATCCGCAAAGGCCGCCCCTCCGCGCAGCGAGATCCATCGAAATTCCCAAAGCTACCAAAAGCTATAGACCAGCAACGAGCGAGGCGGGACCGAAATTCCTCGATGAAACCCGCAAGCTTTCGAGAAGCCCATCGCCGAAAGAAGCCCACCGATCATCCGTCTCCCGGGAGACAAAGGCAAAAAAGGCAGCACGCCAGGCGGGACGCAGCGTATACGACAATCGTCCGGATTCCCCGCTCGCGGGGCACGAAAAATTCCCCGGCGAGGCGTCGTAATCCTAACCGGCGCGCCGACGGCGGCGGCGTTCCTCGGATGACGGCGATGATACGGGCGCGCGCGCGCGCGGGCGGCCGACGGGCATACGTAATCAAAGAGGCTCCGTGCCCGCTGTCGTCTTGCTCGCGGGCCGATGGAAGACGGGGCACGCGCGCGAGTGATTTTCGTTTGGGAACAGAGTCGGGCTTGTTGGGCCGTGATCGGGCCGTTTCTTTTGGAAAGCTGACGAAGGCTGGCAAAAGTGACACGAGGTACGGTTAGGACTTTCAACGAGGCCGACGCCGAGGATTTTGACCTTTTTTTACGTAATCGTGGCTGTTTATTCGGTTTGCTCGGAGGTGTGTTAGATGGAACGTTTACGGCGGAATTGCCGCAATTGCAAGGAAAGCGAAAAATGTGGGAGAGAGAGAGAGAGGAATTTTATTAATATATCTTCTTGACACTAAATAATCGTTGCTGTTAAACATCTGAAATATCCAAGGCCGAGAGTTATTAATCTTTGTTACTTCAAAAGTTTGCCCATCAATTATTAAAGAACGCTTCCCCATTCGCGATATGCACACACGATAAGACGAAATTGCACGCACTTGTTTTCGCCTGCGAATTAAAATCTGCAATCTGAAATTTGAATAAAAGCTTTTATAGGCCCAAAATAATTCAGCACTAAATCCAGGACAGCCACCTCGAGATAAACGAAGTTGCAAGAATAGTTCCTCGCCGCTCGCGTGAAATTTAATTACAAGCGATAATCGGGCCTGCTTCTGCCCCGCGGAAGACTTTTGGCGCCGCCAACCTTATACATCCTCAATCAAGCGTCTATCTCCATCTCGCCGAATGTCGCTAAACGAATTACAGTTACGGCTACTCGTTTTATCGCGCTGCCCACTTATCTTTACAGCTCTCATTACCAAAGCAAATTGTCATTGACCCGAGCTCTGCCGCGCTCTCAGGTGCGAGCGGCTGCGAATCCGCTCGGATGTGCTCTCGTCTCCGCGAGGCAGTCCGTTGCCCGCCTCGTCGAGAGTGAAATTTCGCGATCGGCGCGGCCGGTGGGTGAATCGAGGAGCGGCCGTGAAACTCGGATGGATCCTCCGGGGACCCTCGATCGAGATCACCTCGAGGGTCGACCGGCGTCTCGATCGGCGCGCGGTGCTTGACACTTTTTTTCGTGACGCGGCCCCGAGCTGTGCTTTGTGGACTTATATGGACGCGAATTCTTGCGGGGAGCTACTCTGCGGCTTCCTCTTTTCTAATTTTGTTGCTCTGTTTGCGCAGGGCGCCGCTGCTGCTTTCTCTGCAAGTATTTAAAGTGACATTTTTTTTATCGGTAGTCGAGGACGAAGTAGCGTTTGGCGGTAAGTGTGCAAGTAAATATACGGTGAATGTAGTTTGACTTGATGAGTTTTTCTCAAAACACGCAGATGTTTAAAGAATTTCATTGTAAGTCATTAATGGAATCCATAAATTATAAATAATTGCTTAAAGAACGAGAAAGTCGCTAAATTTTTGGACAATGTAAGTGATTAATGATGTTTTTATGTAATGAATACGTTTTCTAATAACCATGTCTGTATTTATTGCAGATTAAAGTTTTTAATCGCCTGAGATGCAGAAATGTTGACTAGCCAGTATTTGAAATGCTCCCGAAGCAATAAATATTTTAGAACTCCTTTAAAATATTATTTTTGAAAACGAAAATTTTCCAAGAAATACTTTTTCATATATCATTACGAAGGTTTAATATTCTATTTATATAATTCTAAATATACTAACTCCATAAATAAGTCGCAGATTATG
Source organism: Ormyrus thymus (assembly GCA_035582935.1). NCBI lineage: Eukaryota > Metazoa > Arthropoda > Insecta > Hymenoptera > Ormyridae > Ormyrus > Ormyrus thymus. Next base: position 6,261 of record JAWWEM010023845.1, on the reverse strand, counting down.
CAAATGATCATTTTTTCGAAGATTAGGGTTAACAAATTGTATCTGCACTTATTTACAATCTTAATTATTATTACCCTCCATTAATAACAATTAGCTTCACTTACATAACTGATTAATCTCCAACCACATTTAAAGCGATTACCCGCAATACTCAGGCAATAACCCGAAACATTTTTCCCGGCACTTCCACACACCGAGAAGTCCGGCCTCGTGCTTCGTTATCTCCAAGCTCAACGAGCCCGGAAAATGTTTTAAAATTCGACGGGTGCGCGTCGTAAATCCCCGAGCGATTCCAAAAATGCGCGCATATCGAGAGGTCACGAGCTCGCATAGCCTCGGGTGGAAAGGAGAAAAAGTCGTGGTCGCCCGCGCCGCGCTGTCGTCGGGGTTTACTAATCTCTCCCGGGCGCATTCAAACAGAATTCTTATCGCGTTTTCCGATCGCGAAAGGAAAAAACGACGGAGACCTCCGCTGCCTCGAGGAAAGCACACGGAGAAAGAACGATAACGCGCCAAGGTGAAGGAAGATAACGCTAATTACGATAGGGAAGATATCGTTCTGAGTACTTTAGGGTAATTCACACCTCCTGCACTGGGAAATAGTTTTTACGGTCAATGAATACTTCGTAATAACCATTGCAATCAAAAGTACAATTGATTTTTAGGTCGTTTAATTTCTTTATGTAAAATAAAAATATTGGAAAGTTAAAGAAGCAGAAGAACATATTAGACGCCTATTTAACTACGAGGTATTAAAAAAGAAAATCAGTCACCTTCCGAAAAAAGCAAAAACCTCTTATCCACGTCGCCGTAATCGCCCGACATCCAATCCCTGCGACACTCAGCCAAGCTCTCCCGCGCTCTTCCCGGTATCCCAAATCCCCGCACTTCCTCAAGCGCTCCTCTCCCCCTGCAAGCCGCGGGAGCTCGCCCGCATTTTTCCGGAGAAAATGAAGGAAGAAAGCGAGAGCCGGCGACCTTTGGCACCTCGTGAAGAAAGACCTCGACGTGAGCGAGTGCGCGCGTCGGGTCTTACGCCAGCCGGCCGGTGCGACCGCGAAACAGAAGCCCGTGCCTTTTTTCCCTTTCTTTTTCCTTTCTTTTTCGGACGGAGTTTAACGATCAGGCGGGGACCGGTAAAAACGCGCGATGCTGTACCTGCGAATTGCCCAGTAAAGAAGTTTACTGTCGCGGGGCACAATGAGCTTTGTCTTTGACTTGTGCTTCTCGGGACGTCGGCGGGAGTTTACGCTGAATTTCAATTCCGCCTCGGCCGTAAGTGGAAATAAAGCGGGGAAAGAAGGCAGCGCCGAGCGAGCGACTGACGCGCAGACGTGCCTCGCGACGGCTCTTTCGCACTGTTACTTTCGGCGTGGAAAATTTTATTTCCTATTTGTTGTGCAATATGTTACGCGCCGCAGCAGCCGTTTGCGTTTCTTCGTTTTTATAATTTTGTGGTTAATTGAAGTCGTGAATGTCAGATACGGTCGTTTTAAATTATTTTCGAGAACCTTTCTTAAAAAATCCCATTGTCTTTATCAACCTCCCATATTTTCACACGGTTCGGACGCAGACTTTAACGTGAAGGTCGCGTTGCGACGCAAATTTTCAAATAGAATTTAAAGTTGGCCAATATTGATACGCCACGCGCGTCTAGCTGTGCGAAGCGCAAATGAAATAAAACCCATTTGACGCAGCTGCTGCGGACCAAAATTACCTTAAAAATTATAAAAAAAATAAATAAAACACCAAGCAAACCTTTCCAAAAGCGCATCGCATTCGCAGCATCTAACTGGGCGCAGAAGAGCAAGTTTGACTCGTCCCCGTCCCGATAATGCAGACGAGCGGGCAACTCTCTCCTCTCGTCTTCTCCCAGCTTATCTCCTCTCTTCCTCCAAATCCATCGCGGCTTCTCGAGCCTCAACATGTCACTAATTTGTTCCCTCTAAAGATCCCCGCGTCTCTCGCTCTCTCTCTCTCTCCTCCGCTCTGTCCCGAGGCGATACCATTACACACGATAGCCGCGCGTTCGATTCACGCTGCATTTACTTTTCGAACGAGGAACATAAATTAGCCATTCGTTGGCAGGCGTGTAACGAACACTTTGGACGGATATTTGTGAGATTAGGCGGATTAGGAACGCTTTAAGTGTGCGTATATATATATATATATATATATTGTATACGTTCTCTCTCTCTCTCTCTCGGCTTTCGGCTCGTGAAGCCATCGCGCTAGGAATTCCGTAGCGAAGTGCCAAATTCACCGGGATATGCTCTTCCTCCTTCTCTCCTCGACTTCTCTCTCAATCAGGAGGAATTTTAATAATCATACTGTTTCTTTATGATTTGTCGCGCGCATAAATAGCGTGTACGCGGCCCGTAAAAGCTTGTTCCGATGGATGTTCGCGGTAATTTATGGAAGGTCCCTCGGCTTTTTTCTCTTCTCCCGCTGGATCTCGCCGTTTTAATAGGAAGCGGAATACCTTGTTGCGTATTTAATTGCATGATAAAAAATTAGCGTTTCCAGCCAAAAAAAAAAAAAATATCAAATTTCCTCGTGTAGCGGATAGGCGTTAACATCAATGACGCAAGGATCTTAGTTATGTTGTCCATTATGCGTCAATCAAGACTTCGCATTATTTTATTGTTGCTTAATTATGTATAATTTAATTAAACTTTTTGGCCATAAAAATTAGCATAATTACGTAAAAGCCTATTAAAATTCCTTTAATACCCCAATTACACAATTAAATATTCGCACGCAACACAGGCCAGATTTAAATAAATTTTCTTCTTTTTTCTGCGACTCCTCACATACATTATAAAATCGCTTAAGCGCCAAGAGAATATCCGTCCTTATCGAGCGCCTCCTCTGCCGTCCAAGGGTGGCTACTTTCATAATCAATCACGCGATACACCAGCCGCCCAATGACATCAGCCCCGCGACTATCTCAAAAAATAATGACCGCCCACGAGCGTCTCGATCTGTCTTGAACTTTTATTGCAATCGGGCCGCGTCTCGCCCGCGACGTGCCATCGGCCCTGCGCATTCCTGCAAACTGGCGTCACCCCCGAAAAGAAACGTGTCCACCTCCCCGTCGCTCTCCGGATCGGGGTCAGCGGAGAGTCGAGCGGGGCTTTTCTGTGGAGCGGCGCGCGGCTGCGAACGCCCGGTCGCGCCGTTTTTTACGCGTCTGCGGCGGCTTATCGCGCGGTGTCAATCGCGCTGCCGCCGCCGCTCCGCAGGTGTCCCCGTGCATGCTCCGCGGCTGTCCGACGCGAGATGCGCCGCGCGTCGCTTTTATTTGTCGAGCGCCTGCCCTTTAATGCAGCGGGTAAATGATGTGGGACCGAGCGGGCTGCGGGGCTATATATAGTCTCCAGGGGGGATGAGTGATAGATTGCGGGGGTGGGGGGGGGGGGAGGGAGTTCGAGGTGTAAATATAGATTTTGATGCTGTCAAAATAGACTTTGCGGGATGATTTTTTTTTTGCGATTGGAGGTGATTTTTGTCTGCTCGGTGGAGAGATGTTTTACGCGTCCGAGCAGTTTTTCATGCGGTTTTGAAATCTCGTCGAAGTTTTACGAGAATCGAGAAATAAAACTGGTTCAATAAAACTTTGCATCGCGCAGTCTTATAATTACGCTGTTTTAAGTTTGGTAGTAAAAAAGAAAACTTAAATTATAAAATGGGATCATTGATGCTCAAGTCAAGGTTCTTTGTCTATTACAAACGTAATTGTCGAAACTCTTTTAGTACCCATCCTAATTCATGTCAGTCCGACGATAAAAAGGAAAGAAGAAAGCTTAAAACCAGGCAGTAAAAGAACAACGAGCTCAAAATAAATGATAATCTTGACCCAATTCCCGATATAAACCCGGACGATTACCGCCGATTGCAATACCCAGTATCTCCCCCAGATAACGTTCGATCACTGCGAGCGCCGCCCAATCAGGCGGCATTGGCACCTGCGCGCAAAAAGAAAGAAGAAAAAATATCCGGCAGCCTCCTCTCTCTCTCTCCCTCTCAAATATTGACTCTTCGCGTTTCCCCGCGTGGCGATCTCGGCGTGCAATAAATCGGCGGCTCGGGCAACGAGTTTTCGCGGAATTTCCCGCGGGAGAAAACGAGCGGCTGCCGGTGTTGCGGCCTCTGTACTCGGGGCTTTCTCACGCTGGTTCAAAGCGCGATCGTGACGCGTGCAGAGCCGTTATCGCTGCCGCCGCCGCTGCTTTCTGGCCCGGGGCGTACCGAAACGCACTCAGGAGGTGCGAGCGAGGCGCCGAGGCCGTAGCCAATTTCGCCGCCGCGGAATCTCTCTCTCTCTCTCTACCGAGGCGGCTGGCTGTTCTTCTATTATTCAATTGAGCGGCTGCGTTATTGGCGGCAATTGACGCGGCTTTATCGAGTTTTCGGGCCGGTTTCTCGGTCCCGCGGCGACGAGCTCGGGACGGTATTAAACGGCACCGGCGATCGTCACGCTCGGCTATAAAAGTCTATTGGACGGATGGGTTCGGCGTTCGTGGACGGCGTTTGATGTTCGGGAGGAGGCGGTGACGTCAGCTTGGGTAAGCGCGGTGACGATTTTGCATCGTGTGAACGCGGGGAGCCGAGCCTATTTGAATGTAAATAAATTTTCACTCGTTTTACATTTATGTATTAAAAGGCCGTTACTCGGTCGGAGAGTTTTCTCGCCTCGGACGCTATAAAAGGCATAATTGAAAGTATGTAGAAAACGTGTTTTCACTGTTTTATTGAATTAAAACTATGCGTAATGGATTGGTAAAATTGCTTGTATATAAATATTTTTATAAAGCTTCAGTTATGTAATCAATAAAAAAATCATGCTCGGCATTAAAAGCTTTGAAATGTTAAATAAAACGCTTAAAAAGACACGAAGAAAATTGTTCCTTTTTCAAGTCAGTCGAAAGAAGGAAGAAAAACCTCTCAGAAGAATCTTGGCTACTCTCTAAGCATATGATTCAACAAATTATGAAACCGACGGGGCATAAGAAGTTTAAAGTAACAAATCGAATATTTTCTATCACTGATTCCATTCTTCTTCTCTCTGAATATATTAAAGGGTGCTAAGAGCTATTATAAAATCCAAAGAATAAAGAAGACGGCTCGCACTCGAAATGCAGTTTCAAACGGCGACGGGATTCTTATTTCGTAATACTCAAAATTAGCTGAGAATTTTCAAAGCCCACAATCATCAGTAAACAGTCGGTCGGAAATCGATTCCCGAACTGCAAAAATGCAGTCGCGGCACGACGAATCGAGCGCTAAAACAGGAACTCCGTCGTCACAATACTCAAAGTACACAATAGCCGCATTCACGTATAAGAGTCGCGGGCGCACTCGTCGCGTCCAGTACCCAGGATGCACCCTAGGTAAACGAAAAACAAAAAAAAAAACAGTCAAAGTGCTTCCTCATCTGCTCAGGCCGCTGCTCTCCTCGCGACGGACAGTCGGTAGCGAGACACATACACGCACACACACACACACACACGGCTCTAGGCTCGATCCAAAGATTCAGCGATTCCCAAGACGAGTGTTAGTATTTCCGCCGCGAGGCATTTCGTCTTGTTCTCTCTCTCTCTGCCTCCCTCCCTGTTCCGCCTCGGCGGCGGCTCTTCGTGTGAGGTTTCTCGAAGGACGCTCTCTCGCGCGATGTGTGTACCTGTCCGCGTGCGTATATGCATATCGCCGCCGCCGCCGCCGCCGAGAGAACCCGGGGATTTTAATTCCAGGCAGAAGGAGCCCCGGCCATGGGAAATTTATGTGCATTCCGCGCGTATATCTTTCACTTTTACGCCAAGTCAATGGGCGAATCGGCAGAGAGAGAGAGAGAGAGAGAGAGAGAGAGAGAGAAACGAGAGGAGGGAGACCAGAGGAGTTTTTACCCTAATGAAACGCGTCGCCGGGTGATGTCTTTATACGAGGCGAGCGCCTCAAGGATCCGAGCGCCGAGATGGCCCAAGGATGCGCGCGGGGATCAGCGCGGGCGATCGATTGCGGACTCGAGAACGAGTGTGCGTAAAACTTGCGAAATTCGGAAGGCGGGTTACGTCGGGAACGTGTTTCACTCGCTTAATGAAACGGCGCGCCGCGGCTTCTGAATGAACGGGCGAAGGCGCGGAATTGTTATTCAGGAAAGTTTTTTGCGGCCCGGCCGCGGATGTTAAGCTAATTTAAATTAGCTGAGTTTGTGTACAGGAATTCGGTGCTTCTTTTTTCCTTGGAGGATCACTTCTTCAG